>JASCIV010000299.1:0-25724 GCA_030374735.1 Gracilaria caudata
ATAAGAGACAGCCCCCACCCACTCGCGGCACCCTCGCGCCATGAGTACAGCTCGCTTCCCAACCCGCGCCGACAAGCGCGCCCTCGGCGATATCACCAACCTCTCGCACAACGACCCGCTTCCACTCAAGCCCAACGTCAACGTCGCAAAGCCGCGTCGCGCCGCCGGCGCCTCAAAGAATGTCGCCATTATCGCCGCCCGTCGAGCCGCAAAGGCCACAGCCGCTCTTTCCTCCGACCCCTCTCTCTCGCCCATGTCCACGGGCGCCACCGCCCCGCGCGCCCGACTCTCCGCGCGTCAAGCGCGCCACGCTGGCAACGCCGCCAACGCCGTCGCGCGCGCTGCCGCCGCCGCCGCCGCCGTGTCATGCAAGCTGCATTTTCCGAGCGAGCATGCCGCCGTGTCCGCGCGCGCCCCGCTTCTGCGCCCTGTGCTCACCGTGCCGTCCAATGTGCTGGACATCGATGCGCAGCATTCTCTCAACCACCTGTATGCATCCGAATATGCGTGTGATATCCATGCCAACTTTGTGCGCGTGGAAACCAAATTCATGCCGGACCCTGCGTACATGACGCGTCAGGCAGACATCACCGTGCGCATGCGCGCCATTCTCATCGATTGGCTCGTCGACGTGCACCAAAAGTTCAAGCTTGAGCCGGAAACCTTGCACCTCACCGTCAACATCATCGATCGCTTTTTGGAGGTCACACAGGTGGTGCGACGCAAGCTGCAGCTCGTCGGCGTCACGGCCATGTACATTGCGTGCAAGTACGAGGAAATCTACTCTCCGGAGGTGGGCGATTTTGTATACATATCAGATAAGGCGTACACGAAGGATGAGATTCTGTCCATGGAGGCGTTTATTCTCAATGCGCTCAACTTTGACGTCACCGTGCCGTCGTCGCTTACATTCATGTACCGCTGCCTCAGCGCTGCAAAGGCCATTTCGGGCACCGAATTGGCCGCACATCGTCACCTCACGCACTACCTCATTGAGCTGGCGTTGCAGGATAGCGCCATGTTGGAGTTTCGTCCCAGCGTGCGCGCCGCGGCGGCTTGCAGACTGTCTGCGCGACTGTGTCGCTTGGCACTACCGTGGGATCGATCGATGAAGTTTCATAGCGGCGGATGGACTGAGCGCGACATTGCGGAATGTGAGTCTGAGATGATTCGGCTTCTGGAACACGAACGTGACTTGGCTGGTACCAACAAGCTCACGGCGGTGAAGCGCAAGTTTGCTTCGGACAAGTTCTCGGCGATTTCGGCCAATGTACCAAGGACCGACTACATGATGGATTGCTCTGATGAATGATGATGATGGTGTATAGGGATATGGTGCGCTGGCTGCTGCCACGCCCCATGGAGGAGAGCGTCTACGTTTTTTCTGTTTTGTTACCAACCCCCAACAATCACTGACTAGTTTCAAACACACTCTTATATACAAACAACACAACCACGCGCACGCACGCACAGTCACATCATAACTGGCAAGCGCGCGTGTGCACAACACAAACGCCACAACACAAGCGACGACGCAGCACGTAAGGCAGGAATCGCGGCGATGAGTCTCCCCCCGCGCGGGCCAAACAGCACGAGCATGAGCCGAGCGAAGCGAGGGGACACCAGCCGACGGTTTCACCGATCACAGAGCAGCGAGCACAAAGTGTGCGCTCAGCGATGGACCGCAACTGGCGTGGAAGGGCGCGACGCTGGGAGCTGCACGAGCTGTGCGATTGTCATCCACGCCAGTGCACGTGACGTTGCGCCGAAAGGTTCTGAGGATGGTTGCTGGCCTTATCGCTGGCGCGGCGATGGAAACCGTTGGATGGACGGGCGCGAATTGTACGCCTCTACACCTGGCTGCCTACGGTAGCGCTCTACCGTTGAATGTTTGCGTTGCGCCGCTTCTTTTTTCGCCGTGGTTTTGAGGCAGGGCGCCGCTCTTGCTGGCTTGTACAGTATATGTGTATGTACTGGATAGTATCTAGTATATGCGCGTAGCTTTGGCCCCATTCGATATGTGACGTACCCTGTGCGCGAGCGGGCGGCTAGTGTGCGGCGTGGCTGTGTAAACATCGCCTTGAGGCTCGAGCGAGTGCGAGCATAATCCGCAGGTAGAGCGTTCTCCCTCAGCTTTACTGCCGACAAGCGCGCGATCAAAATTCTGATAGATCAGCACGGGGCTGCTACGCGGCGGAACTGCTGCAGTAGATACAGTACATACGAGGCTGTACTGCGTTGCTGAGCAGTAGCGTTCTACTGTAACTCCGCATGATGCATGTGCATCATGCAAAAGCTGCCAGAGTTGCAGCCCCGGAGCCTCGGCTTTCCGTCGAGTCAACCCTGCGCCCGCTCCCACGTCCCCGTCGCCCCCGGGCCATCTTCTCCGCCCACGTGAGCACCACCGTCTTCCCCCGTCAACCCCGTCTAGCTGTAATCCTACAAGAACCGCGGTTTTTATTTGTCGACCCGCGGCCGCAGCCCGCCCCGACGCCGCGTGTCGTACACCCACGCCATGCCTCCCACTCTACCCTTCGCCTTGTCAGTGCTACTATCTCTGCTACTTGTTTGTGGACCTGTACATGCCTTGAACGCGTCCGATCTCGGCGGGCCGTACATCCGTCGTGTCGACGTCGAATCATGTCCCGCTTTTGTCGACTTCACGCCCGGCGACCTTTCGCAGAGTATTACACTCATGTCTGTGGAGGATCGTGCCTGTTCTGCTGGCCAATTGCGATTTAGCTCCGATGTTCGTGCCAACACGCTGGCGGCGTACATGAGAGGCGACCGCAACACTGCCGCCTTGATTGTGGCGCTCGTTCGAGAACCGCTTTTGTGCGGCCGATTTCGATTTGACCAGCGCGCCACTTTCACCTTTGTGTCCACTAGCCGAAACGTCTCGGTCACGTGGAGTGACGTTTTCGCAATTGTGAACACCACCCTGGCACAGGCTCTTGCTTCAGAACAATACACTTTCACTGCCAATCAGTCCCATCTATTTATTAATGACCGTTGCCTGTACACTCGATTCACTCAACAGGAGTTTGACAAACAGCGTGGGGAGAAGTGTTTTCCTTCTTCTGCAAGCGTCTTCGCGCCCTTTGGAACTAGATCGATATCCTCCCTTCATGCTGCCGACTTGGTTGCCGATGCCAATACTTTCACTCCTGTCATTGGTTGGACGCACAAGGATCCGCATTTTCAAGGTTGGTTTCTGCGTGTAACTGTGGCGCATAACATCACCATTACCGTCACGCATCGTCACTATGTACATACCACTTATGGTATACTTCCTGCCGAACAGCTTCGAATTGGCGTGTCGTTGCGAACCCGTAACGGTTGGCGGCCCGTTACCAGTATCCGCACAGTGTGGGATCATGGCTTGTACAACGTACAAACCCGGTCTGGCGATATATTCGTTGACGGTGTCTTGTGCACCACATACACAAAGGCCGTCCCTCCGATCACTGCTCACGCACTTCTGGCACCAATCAGAGTATTCGCAGCACTTGGAATCGATCTTCTTTCTTGCGTATTGTAATTTTTAGCATCGTGGGATGTGACCGTCATCACACAAATGTTAACTCGCACCCGTTCGATTTCGCCGATTCCAGTGCCTTTACTCAGCAAATTGTTGTCCCAAGCATATCAACATAATGTGCATATGTCCCTTTAGATGCTCCGTTCAACGGTGTGGATTCACATGCAGAAGATTATGTGCACAGTTCAGCATCAACACGGCTAACTTTACTACAACGCTCATTGCCGCATGATTTTCTATGCGTGTTTTGTTCTCCATGAGATTGCATGAAGAATGGTTGTACTCTCGTCTGGCATGGAACACAGATTGATGTTCAGAAGACCACCAATGTCTTCTCAAACTTTCTTGTTCTTCATCGTCGTCATGACGCTCGTCCTTCTATCGGGGGGAAACATTATTCAGCGTCCCACAAGATCCTCGGTTCGTTTCGTAGATAATTGCTGCTCTACCCATCGGAATTTTGGCCGTTCGACTCCTTTCCAGATCAATTGAGTGCCATCTCGACCTGCATAAAACAGCTTCCACTCTTCTGGATACCGCCTGAGCAATGTGCCACCGTTAGAAAAAGATTTGATGTAGTATACTTCTTCAAAACGGTTCAAAACCTTCTCCTTCGCTTTATGCAAACCAGGGTAGAACAGGCGTGGATAATAAGTGCCCCGAACTTTGTCAAAATCGGCATTCACTGTGACTAGCGTACATTTGGAGTCGTTCGAAACCAAATTCTGAATGTCAATCCATTCAGAAATATTGAAACCGGGGTTGACAATGATCGCTATCCCTGGTCGGCGAATATACTCTGGCACTTGCTTTGGAATCACGCCAATTCTAAAGGGGACTTCTCCGTACACTTTTGAGGCCAAGCGAGCCTCTCCCACATCTGGGAACAAGACGTGTAAATCTGCAGCGTCGTACTTCGGGACTAATGATCGCACCATATCTCTTGTGAAGGAACGATTCGCGTCGAGAAGCTCGTTAAGAGCGGCAGTTGCCATGTTGGGGACAGGTGGAAATTGAATTTCGATCAGAGGCTTGTTGGCGGCTAACGCCTGAAGAAGACTACGGGTTGCTTCAGCGTGCACTTCTGGGAAGGTGCGAGGCAGGTTCAATGAGGCGGTGCATGTTGGAATTGGGCGACGTCGCCGTTGATGGAGACAACGGGCATCGCTGCGTTTGCGGATAGACACGAAGGGGGATGTGATTGAGTTGAAAGCGAATGCCGGTGTACGATCGGCAATAGTCATCGTGAAAACGTATTCTGCGCCGACAAAAGTAGAGTTGAATGCAAACTGAAGCCTTTACTACTGTCCGGGACTTGGCTTGACCTGAGATACGAAGGAAGGTTATCCTTATATCCCTCACTATCCTTATACAGTAGCTCAGCGAGGCCGAGATATATACTTGTCTGCATATCTGATCTGATCTGCTGCTGAAGAGAATGTCGTCCTCCCATACATCTTACGTGTTCAGATGTTGGTGGGACAGGCTGTAGGTAATTTACTTACAGAGTGCACGCGTGCTTACAGAGGGCTATATGTCAGCCCGGAGAACTCAACACTGTACACGTCATGGCCCGAAATGTGTGTGTAGATTTGCTTAATGCTATCTGTGCGTGTTTCCGTACACCATTCATCTTCGGAACACTGACGGAGGTGGAATATACCTCCGCTTGTGCTTCACCTTCACGAATTCTGCGTCCTTCCAGTTTCGCCACCACTCATTGCGGTATCATGGATTGACAAAGACCGTTCTAAACGTCTTCGTACGACGCTCGCATTCGTTTTAAACTCTCGCTTTTCATGTGGACAAGCTACCGTACCGAAAGTCGTCTTCCGCTTCTGCAACCTGTCTTTTTGTGTGGCAAGAAGCATGGACTGTGCATTTCTAGCGCCGGTGACGCCTTTCACGCATAAGAAACAACTTGCTTCAAGCAAGCGATGTCCCATCCGAAATAATGCGGTTTGCCGAGTGGCAGAAGCAAAGCCATCGGTGGCGGTTTTCACGCCATCCCCAGTCGTTGAGTCTGTTGCCGACCTTCTCCGTCAAGATCTTGAGGTTTTCTTTGACCCTTCAAACCCCATTGACTATTCCATGTATTCACCGGACTTTTCGTTCGAGGACCCATTGACCAAGATGCGCGGAGTGAAAAAATACGAGAAACACATCACTTTCCTGGAACGCTCAATTTTGTTTTCTAACGCTCAGTTTAACTTACTCGACCTTCGTATCATTGGAGATCGTCTTGATACAATTCGAACCCGATGGTACTTATCGCTAACTATCAACCTACCGTGGCGACCTTGTGCCACTTTCACAGGCCAAAGTGACTACATCGTGGATATCCCGAGCCGCAAAATTCGTAAGCAGGTTGACTATTGGGATTCGCTTGATGATAGCTCTTTTTTCTCCTTCTCTGCCGTCAAGGATTTTGTCACCCAGCTCGTGCCCAGTCAGCCTTCCGTGGTCAAATTTCGCGGTTTCGATATACTGAGAAGAACTCGTTTCTATGAGATCCGTAACTTTGACAATCACGTATCAGAACGAACAATAATCGAAGTTCGAAACAGTTCTTCTCCAGTCGCGACATGGCGTCTTTCGAAAGGATCAAGCCGGACAGACGGCATAGAGCTTAGGAACGTGGCAGTTATGAAGCTTTCTGGAGCTCCAAAGAACGCACGAGAACTCGCTGAATCAGAACGAAGGTTGAGGAATCTGCTTTCCGATGTTTCGTTTGCCAAAGCCGGGAAGACTTGCGTGTACGTGCAAGAAACCATAAACGCAAGACCGGTTCACGAGCTGTGGTTAGAGTTATCCGAAGCGAACGCAGAAGTTGACTTCTAGGGACAATATAATGATGCCTCCTTGTAAGATAAAGGTAACGGCACGCTCACGGACAGATAGCAGAAGTTGGAATAAAATCCCATGGGGAACATGAACTCGGGTTGACGACAGACGTTTCCCACCTGACCTCCACTGCTGACATTTCAATGCAATCTTAGCGCTTAAAGTAACTTTTGTTTCTCACTATGTGAACGGTTCTCGTTTAGTGATCTGTTTGTTTGCGATCCCTCAGTGAGTAAGGCTAATGCTTGTGTAAAGACTAAGATGCTAAACCCCAGGCCGTGCACTGTGCCTAACGCTCCCACCTTGAGCCGATGACAAAATTGTCGTCCCAGATGCACTATTCGAGGATAGCAGTTGAGTATTAATCGGGATTACTGAACGTCCATACACGTCTCTGTCGACATAGATCTCCGCTTCAGCCTCGTCGATATTTCTTGCAGTAATAGACACGATTAGTACCACAAGCGAGTATGTCAAGAATATGACCAGAAGCACAATCAGCAGAATGCCGATGAGCAACCCAGAGACCCTTGTTACTGAGCCGTGCAATCCTAGGGACGAATCGGAACATGTCGACTTGTAAGCTCCATATAAACCAAGCGAGTTGGATTTGGCGACAACAAACCTTGAGTCGTTCCGTGTTTCTGGCGTAGCGACAATTCCAGAGGTTCTCCTCTGATACGCCGCGTGGTCAAAAGGCGCTTCTAGGGGAATTCCAAGCTCTTTGCGAGGCCACATCCGATAAGGAACGTTTTCGGTGCATGTATCTGTTCTCGCGATTGCGTTAGAAGACATCGTCATTCCAATCTTGTAGCAGGTTTGATCATTGTTATCGCTTTCCCCAGTCTGAGCCGCTACTTGACTATCTGAAACGGCAGTAACGAGCTGGTTTGCGTCTCCCAATGTTGTGATGTCCACCAGTACGACACGAACGGTCTCGGATCGGTTGCCTCCTTGCACGCCAGATATATAAGGATAGTCAAACAATTCTGCCACCGTGACAAGCTTCCGAGCGTTCTGTGTAATATCGTAAACAGCATCACACCACTCAAAAGACGCAGAAGGAGTGCGCAAGGACATTCCTTGCTCAGAATTGCACCGTACTGCTACTCGAATAGTACTGCGTCCCAGCGGATAGCTTTCACTTGAAGGAGTCAAAAGTCGATCTGATTCACCCTCATGTATGTCTGAGGTGAACGTAGCATCCCAACCACATAAGCGTCCACTTGTTGCAGAGGCGGTTATATGTTTCACCCACATTTCAGACAAGTCCAAGACAATATTACTTACTTCACCAGAACGAGCCACTAGTCTTCCCCTCGAAGAGCCACTGGCAATGTTAGAAAGGGCACGAGTCAAGCTGAAATTGTAGAATCGAATGAGATCAACTTCAAGTGCGGTGTCTGGAATACCTCCAACCTCTGTAAGCGCAATCGTGCTCAAAAACTCTTCCCCAGGAGTGCGGGCAAGAGAGAGATCCACAATATTCAAAAGCAGGTACAAAGTTTCCTCATCTTCAGCGCAATTCAATCTTGCGTAATTCGAAGCCAGACTCACATAGTTGCGGGTGCTTGGCGTGTTTGGAAGCTCGTTCTGCAAAATCACACTAGACATATTCGCCCACCTCTTGACAAATTTGATGCAAGTATCGCTTGCAGATTCATCCGAGAGGGCGACGACTTCAGCTGCCTGTTCGTAGAGAATATGGGAGACAAAGAAACCTCTTTGGTTCACAGCTCCGTCATCACCCCATAAGTAATCCTTTTCTGTCTGGTTATCGTAGTTAGCAAGATCCTCTTTGATATTGGGTGCTGAAACGAATAGATTGCGAGTGCTGTTCTGCACAGACAATACTGTTCTTCCATTTGCCGCGATGAGTCGACATTGCAAAGTATATTGTCCAGATCGGGGTATTTGGAATCTTACACTGCTTGCCCCTGTACATCCATCAACGCAATACTCCCTCATTGCTGAGTCCAAAGATATCAAATAGAACTGATACGCAAAAGAAGAGTTTGCCTGAAATGATGTGGAAGCATGTGCTGTGAACACTGTAGTCGTAGATCCATTGCTCAAAGCCATAGGTGTGAAGATTAATTCCGGGACCTCGATCGTCGTCAGGGAGATTACTACTTCATTTGCCAGCAGACCAGCCTCAAGCAGGGAAATCGAGAACTTGTAAGTCGTATGAGGACTTAGCTTTCCCGCGAGAATCCCGAGAGGGAGGGTCTGATATCCGGGATCGCTGCTTCCAGTTGAGGTATAATATCCGGGGCCAACTATCAACTTGTTGTTTCCCGCTATGAAAGTCGAACGTTCCCAAACAGGCTCTTCCAAACGGAACCTCCACTGAGTACCTGAGGGAGCTTTCGGCCGAATCACTATATCTTCCCAGAACTCGACCGCTCTAAGGTTCACTAACCCTCTTGAATTTGTCACTTCAATTTCGTCATACCGTGCCAACTTTAAACCTTCAGATTTGACAACAGAAATGAATTGAACCACATTTCCCTGTCGCTGACCTTTTCGAACAGTTAACCTATACTCCAAATGAACTCGCCCTTCAAATTCGTCATAGCTTAGACTTCGCAGAGCTTGCAGTACGGTCTTGGTAACGTCAAAGCTTGATCGATTAGTGTCAGGAAGCAATTCTGAGCCGCAAGCAGTTTTCTGTGACTTGTTCGAATACAATGAATAACTGCATGACCATTCGTATGTGAGCCCTATCGATGAATTACCCAGAGCAAATGGAACGTCCGGGTCATAGCTTCCAGCGCCGGTTATGTGCAAATCCGCTGAGTCGGAAACCTCCTTGCTTTCCTCTCCAGCTCCAATCCATGCTATCAATGCGGGTTCCTGAATATGTACCGTTGTTGACGCTCGCCCGAAAATAGAAGCATTCTGACTGCTGACCACCATGCGAATTCTTTGAAACCCATGCTGCAAGTTATCGATCGGTACAATAAGTTCCCGTCCCAGCCTTGTTGGAGTGATTTCCGCAGCGGATGTCCCAGTGTTATTCTTGTAGGAGAAAATATAACTCCTGAATACTGGTGCCAAGGAAGCGTTGAATATGTCAGGGTCTGCGACACCGTCAATTTTAGCCTTTGCGATTGTGCCAAGTTTGTCCTCATAAAACCAATGATACGTCAAACTCTCGGCATCTATTACACAAGAAGGAATATCAACCTTGGACACAATCCTCAAATTCACCGGAGGCAAGGCAATGGTACGGTTTTCTGGTTGGATTATAGTCACCCCAATAATCAACGACGCACTCTTCTTGATTCGAAACGTATAAGCCGCAGATTTGCCTCCCTCTGTGGCAGTCGCTGTTAAGATGTACACTGCGTCTTGCGGGATTAATGAATTTGGAAGTTCTAATGTGTTCTTATCCGCTTCAAGAAGTGTTCCATTACTCAAAAGCTGAACACTTTGTCCACTAGGGTCGAACATTTCCCATTCAAACAACACATCGTTTTCAGGCCGGTTCATGACATTGACGACAAACGTTGTAGTACCACAAGTGTTCAGAATGTAGTTATCACTGTCGAAATCCTTCGATGCACCATAGACCTGTGCGGATAAACGCATAGCAATCGCATAATATGATAGGAACACTCTGTTTGAGTATGAACTCGCAATTTGAACGACAACGCCATATCTCCATGCGAACCCAATTAAAGCGCGTGGAGGGACGATTATTCGGATCTCTGTTGGAGTCAGGGAAACTAAATCCGTGATTCCCAGAATATAATTTCCAATGATGACGTTGTGGTTCGCAACAGACGCAGGGGAAAAAGCTGAGAAGTTACCGGATAATACCGCTTCCTCCCCACCCGTTTCGGGAAATTTATCCGGAGCAATGCTAATGATGAACACTTCTTCATCGTCATACGAAAACAGAAAACCGCTTTCATCAATGAACACAGCCGGTTCTGCTGCAGATGTGTTTCCTACAAGCCTCGTGGCCGTTATCGTCCATGGGAGGCGCTTTCCTGTCCCAGGTTTAGTTTGGAATTTTGCGGTCTCATAGAAATCATCTGGTCCGGTAATGAACTGACGACTCTCAGGAATGATTAGGAACGGTACATCATTCACATTGAAAGAAATGATATTTAAGTCCCCGGTGTTGATCATCTCCACGTAAAGCTCTTCTCCGCCATCTCTGCTATAGGGGTTTCCTGGTTCAATACGACGAACAACAGCAGGGGGTGTTCCAGATATCACGACAAGAATATAGGTCATGTAAACTTCATCGTCTAAGTCAGTCAATTCCGTAAACCTTCTCCACTTGAAGATAACTGTAAAATCTCCAGCCCGATTCCTCTCGAACACAAACGCAAAATGATGTCCATCATAACCGCTTTCGTTTCGTAGACCCATGGCAAACCCCATGCCGCAACCCTGAGGAAGAGACGAACTGGTCCCATTCCATTGTCCGCCAGAAATGGGGCAGGTAGAAGAGTCCCAGAGGATCTGACCTTCGAAATCAGAAAGAGTCGGCTCGATATCTGCAAGGGAAAACCGTGGAGAGCCCCCATCCGTCCTCTCAATCAGCTCATCAGAATTACTTCCATTCAAGAATTGGATGAAGACTCCAAAGTCCCATAGTCGTTTTTCGTACACTAGCGAGTAGTCATCGATGTCAAAATATCTTCCAAAGCCGGATACAATTGTTCTCGACTCCTTAACGTACAATACCATTCCTGCCGCCAAGCAATGAATTTGAACAGAGTCGAACAAAGAGCCGTCAGCTCTCCTGGCCTCCGCGGTTAGCTGGACCAGGCCCGGAAATCTCCTGAACTCCACAACCGATGTTATGTTTACAAAAGTTTCACTTATGGTTTGGGACGTGGACAAATCCTCCGCCGGGTTGAGAATCTCGGTGTCATTCGAAAAGAACCTGAACTCATAATCGCTGGCATTCGATCCTTTTTCTGTGACGAAGGAAAGCATGAATGAATCGTCTCCAGTGCCGTTTATCATCAGGATATCCCTTCTTGACAAATCAAGAGGAACAAAGCCAGCCGATGGCGAACCAAATGGTAACACCTGACGTACTCGAAGGAAGTCAGCAAAGGTGTCTGGCGGGCTTCGTTCCAAAGTGAGGAAGCTGTTGTGGGTTGCCGTTGGCACGCCATCGGCCAAATGCAATAAAAAGAGTAATAAGATGACGCCTTTCATCGAAGGAAGTACCGGCAGAGGAATCTGTGTGACGGATTTCGGTCGGCGTGATATCTCGCTTGACTTGGACAAAGCATTATTCCATGAGAGAAAGCCAAGCAAGTCTAGCAAGGAACGGTGGGGTACCCGCAACTTCGCGACAGCGAAGATACAACAGCTCGTCCGAATGATGAGAAACAGTGAATGATTCAACCAAACTTGGCGCTCTAACCCTCACCTCATCCCGTAAGGTCGGCAATATCCAAGTGAGGAAAACGATAAGTGTGTCGTGGTCACGTATTGTTACATTGGAAGTGGGGTGAATATCGATAAACTGTCTCCATGGCACTTTTCGAAGTTTCTAATTAGACGTCTCGTCCCGTCCCAAGATTGCGGGGAGCTCCGTGTATCAGTCTCAGGTCTTAATTAGAAATACTCCGTGATCCCCTTCGTAGATCTTGACACTTTGTCTCTTTGTTCATCATTCCTATAATCATTCCGAAACTGCGAAGGGTCACCACTAGCAGGAGCTCGCTAGCGGGCTCACATCCGAAATAACTTGTGCTGTGGGTGTTCTTACCCATATCGGCGACAGTGCGTAACATACTGAGGGTATCCTTACACCGGTGGGTGGGCATTTTGTACTGTGTATCGAGTGAGCGTTCAGCTTCAAGGGCATCTCACGCGCTGCGCTCCCGAGGGAGCCACAGATATGAGGGATAAGAGTGTAAGAGTGTACCTTGTACAAGCCATTAAAGGGTACGAGGGTATCCACGAAGGTAAAAGCGCCGAGGACGTGCATGAATTTTATTTGCGAATTTATTTTCGGAGATTAATCCTGATACGGACTCCACTCTAGGAACCCTGCTGATCAAAGATCAAAAAGCGCCGTCATACAGTTGTGTTAGATATTCCAAAATAAAAACAAGTCTCATTCTTCTCTAGTAGATAGACGGGGTAGCTGCTACCCGTCGTACCCTTCGGGTATTGCGAGGCCTACCAAGGATAGAGCAAAACAAACTTCAACATACGAAGTTAACTTCATCCTGTCTCACACCTTCTGTGAGTCTTCTTCGTCTTCACTGTTTTTCAAAACCCCAGCGTTAACCTTCTATCTCTTTCGAAAGACAAACGCATGGTTTGATGAGTGTTGTCTCACTAAATCCATCAACAATTTTGTAACCACCGTATTTACAAGGGTAGCCGAAGTCTTCCCGTCCCGTAACGCTCCTTAGATACGGGACATCAGAGCGAGACGTTTTCTTTTTTAGGAGAGAAAACTATCTGTAGATTTCTGTAGATTTTTTTTTCTGGAGCCTCGAAAATAGGGGCTGCAGACCATAATGAAGAAGAGACGTTTTCAAGTCTTTTGCACATACGGAAGTGCTTTCCCGCTTTTCCAGAAAACGCTGTTTTAGCTCTCTCTCTGTCTCTGTTTCTCTCGCGTTTACGAATACGTACGCTAATTAGCTCGTACGTAGGGGTTTGCTAAAGACCAACGTTGTTGACAACGATATACTCAAATTTGGAATACTTTGTAGGATATGATGCTTTGCTGCGCAACTACAAGTTGCTTGATGAGTGTATCAAGTCTAAAAGCTGTCCCTCCGTTATCGAAGGAACACTGCATGTATTAAAGTTTCTCGTTCCGAGTGGCTTAGCGAGCACTGGCGCAATAGAGAAGAAAAAGAAGAAGAGAAGCTCATGCGTGACGGAAGACACATCTTTATTGGATTTTTTGTTCCGAAGACTAGTTCTGTTTGTTCTAACTTACGACTTGGAGCCCCAACAGGTAAAAGCGTTAACCCTCTACCCTTACTGTTCTGGCCATCGTGAGCTACAACAGCCTCACATCCGCTGATGTGACAAGCCATTTTCGGACCGGCCTCCCAGCTCTAGACTGTCGTCTGCCTTAGGATGAAATCTTACGCACGAAAAGGACAAAAATGGCCCACAGGCCTGAAGTTTAAGTTACATTCATCTACACTAAACGTTCGTAGAACTAAAAGAATAGTCCATGTGAAGGACGCGCGACGCCCCCCAGGGCCGCTGCTATCTCCACCGTGGATCTAGCTTGCTACGCGCATGCGTTCTTTTTCTGACTGGCAGATCCCCGTGGTATGATCGAATTGAATCACCGTTCCTATTTCTAACCACCCGCCCACGGGCGTCCACCCAAAGCTCAGAGTCGCTCACCGTCATCTGTACGCAAGCCTCAACTGTGGCCACGGGGCGGCCATATTTAGTCAGCGCCATTTCGAAAGCATAGAGCTCTCCAGCATATGGCAAAAGTTCTCGCATGGGCAGCACTCCTGACTTGCCAACACGCGACTTCTTCTTTGCGAACTCAAGAAGAATATGTCTATATTTCAGTTCTTCGAGGCTCTTCACGGGCAGAAGCGGAATTACAGGAAGCGTATCTCCGATGCGCTCTCTAGCACCGGAGTTCCGTCTAGGAATACCAATACTATAGATTCGATCTCGCTTCAAGAAAAGACCTTGACCATGCACTTCCATTCTTAGAGTATTGAGTCGCGGTCTTCTAGCGGAACTGGCCAGTCTTCGCCTTTCTACACTCTCAGATACCTGACGAGAAAGCGAATCTCGTTTACGTGGACCACTATTTGCGTGGGGCTCAGGACTCGATCCCCACTTTCGTTCACTCCTACTATCACCGGGTTCGTTTGTTCCTGGGGACCCGTCAGCTGGCGTCTTCGGGTCCGATACAATATGCTCCTTTTCTCCTGCTCCATGGAAAATGTCATTCGACGTTGACGGTGTTGATAGAGCTGAACCACGGGCGCCGGCACGGGACGTTCGCAGGAAGTCTATATTGTACCCATAATTGTCGATGGATGGTTTGCTCTCCAAGTTTTGAATCTCCGCTGCGCGCTTGAGTTCTTGTAGCTGGAATTCGTATCCCTCGTCCGGACTATCGTCGGGTACGTCTTCCAATGCCAAAAACTCTTCGGGGTCTTCTGATGATAGAGATGATGATGATTCCGCGCCATCCTCGTCTACATCTTCGATATCTTCTTCTTGGTCTTCTTCGACAATGTCTTCGTCCTCATCGATTGGGATACGCTCCATTAGATTTCGGAGCCTGGAAGAGCGCAAAGACTTAGAAGATGAACCTGATTTCAGATGATGTGGGGTGGTGATACGACGCATAGAATGAGGTGTGTCTTCGAAGGATTCACGCTTGACAAAGGAGCGTGCACCTTTGATAAAACGAACTAGCATGAACTCCAGCACAATACGATATCCGTGTGGTGGTCGCAAAGATGAGGCCGGCGAAGGCAAGGTAGGCACACGCATTTCAAACGCGCCGTATACGGGAATATGATCGCTCTCTTTGAAATCAGTGAGCGCTTGGTATTGTAGACATTTCACAAGCTCAACCCTCGCAGGCAGAGAATGCCACAAAATTCGGTCGCAGTAGCTGGGGATGCGATGGGTGCTGTATCGGCCAGTTTGTGGAATAATCTTAAACGTGGGGGCAAACGTGATATCTGCCTCTTCGAAGTCAGCGAATACGTTACCATCAAGTCGTTCCCTGGTGAGCTGATCGACATCTATCAAAGCACGCCAATCACGGGCTTCAACCTTCTCCTTCACCCATTGCACGCGATCTTCCTTCGTAGAACCGGGGGCAACGACGCGGTAATTGAGGTCTCCCAATACAAAGACGTGCTCGTAGCGATGGAACAGAGGGACTGATATAACATGCTCCGCCCCGCGAGGCAGGAGGTCGTCCCGTTCAAGTCGGCGCAAAATAAGGCGCCAATCATCCTCACGGCTTTGCAGACGCTCTTCGTTGGCAGCGAGATGAGCAACGATGAATACGACACGACAGTGGCTTCCAAATTGCATACCAACGGCGACGGCGCCTTTGTTTGGCCAGCGGTCGGCCACACCGGCGCCGACGCGCATGCCAGTTGAGGTAACGGACATGATGGGCCTTCCGCTCCTGTCCTTCCTGACAAACACCTTGAGACGCATGCCGGCATACGCCTCGCCGCCTACATGCAGCCACTCGGGGCCGAGCGCCTCGAGGAGTGGCTTACTCCAGCCGCGGCGGCCGACGGGAACCTCTTGCAGGCCTACGACCACAACATGATTGTCCCTGGAGCATGAGAGCAGCTTGCGAGTGGCGGCAGGTATGGTTGTGGGTACTCCGCCGACGTTCCAGGTGACCAATCCTATGCGGAAGGGCTGCATGAAGGTAGAGCGAGCTGGGCAAACGCAAGGTGGATGTAGTCAGAGGCGAGTGAGAAGCGAGAGAGAAACAGGGTTGTTTAGGGGGTAGGGCGGGATGGTATCAGACAAAGAAAGACGGATTCTCGCGCTGAGCCGGGGCGACGAGAGCTTGACCACGCGGCTACGCGCGGCGGCGACAAGCGCTGGCACAGGAGAGAGGCACTGGCGGGGCGCCGCGGGCGATTAAAGGTTGGAGGAGGGTGCAGCTAGCACGACACGTAACGTGCCACTCGCAAGGGGAGCGGCGCTGGGCAAGAACATGGCCCAATTGCGAGTCACAGGGTGCGCAGTTCACACGCACTGCTGCGCGTATTTTTAGTTATGGCACCAGTGGCGAGCGGAATGCTGGCTGTACTGCTGTACGCACACCTATGGCTGCTACACGCTCGCATCTGCGGCTCGGCTACCATCCACACGCCACTTCGTAGTCCACTCGTTTAGTTGAGGAAGTTGACATTGGCCTTGCGCCCCGCCTCCGGGAACGCCTTGTGGAACAGCAGCCGCATCTCGTACATCACCGATCCCTCGCCAACGTACGGCTCCGGCTTCGGCGCCCCCGCGCTCTCATTCGTGACCGAGAAATGACCGCTCAACAGCTTGAGGTCTTCCATATTCAGCAGCAGCTGCTCGTCCACATATCCTACCGCCTTCACCGCTACCTTGGAACTTTCACCCACCTCCGATCCACCCTCACTCGCCGGTTCTGAAGCGACCCCACATCCCGGGTACCTTTCTTCGTTCGTCATCGTTGCCACAGTTACTGCATCTGCCGCAGGTTCAACTGCGTTACTGGCGCTACTCGTTCCCCTCCCATCGTCGAACGAAACTTTTCTGTCCACTTTCAATGATCTCTCTTCAAAACCCTGAGGCTCTTCGCTCTCACTCTTTGCTTCAGTCGCCTCGCTCGCCTCCGTGGCTTCACTTATTCCACTCTCTTTTGCAGTTTCTTCTGCGCCACGAAGCGCACACCATGTCCACGGCTTTGTCAGCTTCAACAGGATTTATCTCGTGCGCGGTGTTTCTCGGCTCCAGTTTCGAGCAAATCTAGTTAATAGCTTACCTTTCTTCATCCCAGCTCTCGCTTCATAAGCTGACTTACTGGCGACAAGCGCGCGCCCTGGCTTAAAAATCGGTTGGCTATTCGGAATTAGTGCCACGTACCTTGAAACACCATTCACCACCTGACAAACCACGAACACGCACTGTGTGTCTTCATCCTCTCTGGTAACGGGTTGTCCGAATATCTGAGGTGTCGGCACTGCAATCTTCCATCCGTTTCCCTTCGTGGTCTCGCTCTTCACCAGTTTCACTGCGATGCAGCATTTGAAAGCGGTTGCAAGCGCGCTCCATTCAATATCATTCACAATAGCTTGTTGCTCATATCTTGAAACGTCGTTGGTCAGAATTTGGTTCGCCAAGTTGGGCACCAGTGCATTAAGTGCCTCCTCATCATAATCCTCGGAGTACCATTGACGCAGTAGCAACGAGAGCTTTGCTACGTCGCTGTCTTGGATCAAGTTCGCGACTTTGACTCGTGCTTCTTGCTCCGTGTATGCGGACTCTCCAGTCCGTTTGCTAAGAGCATTGATCACGTAAAGCGCAGTCTTGAACCCGTAGCTGTCAGACAATTCCACTGGTTTCAGCGGGACGGCATGGCGCTGCACTCGAGTCGATAACGCTTGCATCTTTCGCACGTTCACAAATCCAATATACGACTTGCAGTGTCCTGCCGTGTCTTCGAAGTTTATGAAATGAAAGCGAACTGAGGAGACCGCTTTATACAATTCCAGAGTTGAAGAGCTCCGAATCACGTCGCTGCGTTGGTAGAGCACCTAACGCAACCAATTCAACCACTAACGCATTCCTTCACCGTCCGCATTTTCGCTTCTTACATGGCAGTATGAGTCATTAGTCGGGTCCGCGAATGAATTCACCTCTCGCTCACAACTCTGAAGACCTGAACGAGATCGGTGTACATTCTTCATCGCAGTGTGCGTAATCGCCGAATCCTGCCTCGCTGGTAGCATCATGACTTGTCAGCCCTATCGTGACGCATAGATTCTCGGCTTCATAGGATCAGTGAAGGGCTACTGCGTGAAAATACCTTAGTGTGTGGACAAGCAACAGTCCAGGATACTCGGGCTTTGAAATGAGAACTCGCTGTCGGGCAACTCTGAGCCCTGTGACAAGCCTTTTATTCAACATTTACTTACAACAGACGCTGTGGCTTTGTTCCAAGGCCTTTGAGTTGTACTCTCCATCCAAAACCACCTAAGCATGTGAAACAACACTATGGCCCCATCCAAGTGTTCCGACAGGCGTTCTGACTTGGCGTGTTATGATGGCCCCATCAAACCACCTCAGGCATTCATCATGAGGAGGTAGTTGTTCATTACGTAACGTTAGGGACGGAGGTGATGTGATGATTCCAGTTTTTATGCATTAGGAGCAAGTACATTCAAAGGATCGGTGCTTGAGGCGAGTGCAATCCAGTAGTCAACAGTTCTCCATGTCTTGCGATGCGACCTGTACGGCTTCAAATGAGGTTTAGGGTGAAATTCACCCAGGTTCAGCCGTCCAGAGCATTCTCTGCATCCTCACGGGACAAGGCCGAGCAAAATGGACTCATCTGGTACGGTACGAAGGATGTCATCCTCCGATATTATCCCAGCTTTTGAAGATCCTCCTTCTGCTCACACGCAGAAGGACATTATCAGCGATGGGTACCGCTTGATAACGCGAACGTTACGCGAGCCACTCTTCGAACTGTATTGCGAAGCGGAGGTGGAGTCAACCCAACTTTTTGTTCAGTTCGATGTGTTTCCTTTCTCAGCTGGAGGGCAACGGTTGGCGTTTCAAGGCCAAATGTTCGAGCGCCTGGATAATGGGCGTTCGAAACGAATCATGCCAGTGGTGGTTAAGGTTCAAATGGCCACTGGAGACTACCTGTCACGTTCTCTCAGCGAAAGAACGCGTGTATGCGAACTTGAAGCTGATAATACAGTTCGGAAACACGAGATGACGTCCAGTCTGCTTGACAAATGGTGCACGCTGGGAACTAATAAACAGGTAGAGATCTTACCAGCTGCAAAAGTGATGGTGAATCGGGGATGTTCTGTGGACCAGATTCCACCGGAAAGATACCCGGTGCTGCAGCATTTGTTCAAGAAGCTTTCGTTGGACGCTGTGTTGTACGACGGTGCGATTGGCACTGTTGAGGAATACTTGGAAGGACGGTTTACAAAGTTTCTCAATAACGACGGTGACCATAACTCTCGGGTGCGAGCGAACTTTCCAGCAGCGTTTGCACACTGGTCATGGGTTGACTCGGGCGGATCCATTATGGTAAGTGATATTCAGGGAGTGCGTAGCGGGAACGGATACGTACTTACGGACCCGTGCGTGCATTCGGTGGGTGGAGTAGCATTTGGAGCAACAGACCTAGGTCTCATGGGGGTAGAGGAATTCTTCGTGAAGCACAGATGCAACGGGTTGTGCCATGACTTGAAACTGGCAAAGGACGGTAGCGATTTGGACGCGGGAAACGTGATGCGAACGCGGATACTCAAGGTGGCCAGCCCGAAGGACGAGAGCGAAGACCCATCAGTCAAGACGCGAATTACGCACGAGAACGAAGACGCGACGACGAAACCGGACCGGGTGAAGGAAAAAGGTGGTTCGAAGGATGCGAAAGGGGCCAGATTGCGCGCGCGGACGGGCTCCAGCCGAGTGCGACGGTCGTCGGCACCGTGTGACGACAGGCGAAGAACAAAAAGGTTCGCGCGACCAACGAGCTTCAAAGATCTGCGAGTGGACCAGCTGCCAAGCGCCACGGCGGAGGACACGCAGAAGACGAGCAGATCGCACCGATTCGGAGGGCTGCTCGCGCTGGTGATGAACAGACCTCGGCGCCACGGCGCCACAACACGCAGGAATAGGAGGTGAGGTCGAACAGCACGGCGCGCCGACTTGGCGCACTGCCAATCGCGGTTGGTAGGCGGCGCGCACGTTGTGCATGAGAAAGTATGCAAAACCCTGCGGTGCGCGGCAACGCCATTGGCTATGAGCGCGTGCTTACGTGACGTGGATCTGTCGATAGCTGTCAATCAACGAAGCGCCGCGCCACGCGTGTGCCGGCAGCTACGCGACTGGATCCGCCGTGCTTGTCTGAACTATAAAGCTGCACTTGTACATGGTAGAGCTGTCCACTTCCAACGTTCCCATCTCTATAAACGTTCTCTACTTTCTAAGTTGTGTGCACGACCTCGTTCACCTCACCTTGTGCGTGCGCTTCCATCTGCTTCAGGGCCTTACACGTCCCCTCTCACCGCTAGCATCCCCCAACAGTCGCGGATCAAAATCACTTCATTAGCACCCCTAACTCTCTCTTTCTTTGAGTCCGTGCTTCACAGTCTGCAACCATGGTCGCCATTCCGTCTGCTACCCCTCTCTCCGGACTGGTCAAGGCCGTCCCATCTGGAGACACTCTTCTCCTCATGAAGCAGCAGGCCCCTGTGCACGGCCCGCCCCCCGAGATGCGTCTCACGCTCTCCAGTCTCAAGGCGCCTCTTCTTTCCCGCGACGGCGTTTCCGATGAACCCTACGCCTGGATCAGTCGTGAGTACCTGCGCGAGAAACTCATTGGCAAGGTGGTCACGTTCCGCATTGACTATCGTGTCCAGGCGCTCAGTCGCGTGTTTGCTACTGTCTTTCTCGGCGAGGGTGGTTCCATTAATCTTGATGTCGTTTCCGCCGGCATGGCCCGTGTGAGACGTCCGCTCAACGAGAGCGAAGACTGTTCTCCGGAATTCGAAGCTCTCTTAGCTGCAGAGGACAAAGCTGCTGCCAATTCCGTCGGATTGCACTCGGTTACATCAGCCCCGATCTCACGTCGCGTACCTCGTCCTGATGCTAGGGTCGTCGACGGTGCACAGTTTGTGGATTGGTGTCACGGTCGCCAACTCCATGGCGTTGTGGAGTACGTTGCCAACGGCTCTGCAATCAAGGTATTCCTGAAAGATGTCCCATGTACTTCCGAATCGGACTTGGGAGATCGTCTGCTGACGCTTTGTTTTTCTGGGGTGCAATGCCCAGGCTTCAGAAGACCGGATCCTGAAAATCCTTCTTCCCCGCCGGCCCCCATGCCGTACGCTGTCAATGCTCGATTCCTAACAGAACTTCGGCTGCTCAATCGGGATGTAGTTGTCTCTGTTGAAGGTCAGGATCGGAACGGACTCCTCTTTGCGACGATTGAAGACCCTAACGCAAAGATGTATATTGGAGAAGAACTTCTTCGGGCAGGCTTTGCCAGAACTGTCAGTTGGAGCATTGACCTGTCCTCCAAAGCCCCTGCTCTCAGAGCAGCCGAGCGTTCTGCAATGGATCGTCAAGTGGGTGTCTGGAAGGGCTTCAAGCGTCCTGCGGTTAACGAAGAACTGTTTGCAGGCAAATGTGTCGAAGTAGTCAGTGGTGACATGATTGTCGTTCGGGACGACAATACCCAGAAGCTTCGTCGGATTTCCCTTGCTTCTGTTCGAGCTAACCGTCTAGAACGCGGGGCCAGAGATAAGTCCACGATAACAGTTGGTCCCGCCACTGAAGCGCGTGAAGCTTTACGAAAAAAGCTAATCGGTAGAAGAGTTTCGGTGAAAATTGAGTACACTCGTGCTCCATCCGAAGAGTCCCTAAGAAAGGAAACCATGTACTTCGCCACAGTTGGTCGTGAAGGTGACCAAAAGAACCAAGACGTCGCTCTTCCTCTCATATCCGCTGGACTGGTGACGGTAGTCAGACACCGCGCTGAAGAGGATCGCGCTGCTAACTACGAAGAATACCTAGAACGTCAAAAGGCTGCCATGGAAGCGAAGAAAGGAATTCATGGCGATAACCAGAATGCAACTAGAAGAATTAACAATCTAACTGGCCAGGATGCCAAGCGAAGGTCTCGGGATGTGTTGTCCGGCTTGCAGCGAAATGGTCCATATCGAGGAATGGTAGAATATGTGTCTACAGCGTCTCGGTTCCGCATTTTCTTGCCTACGGAGTCCATGCTTATCACTTTAGCATTAAGGGCTGTACGATGCCCGCAGCCGACAAGAAGATCATTCGCTCCTGACGGTTCGGTCACAGACGAAGTTGCAGGAGAACCTCATGGAGATGAAGCTATTGATTTCGCACGTGACTACATTATGCAACGAGAGGTCGAGGTCGAAATCAGCAACGTAGATAGAGTAGGCGCTTTCATTGGCAACATGCATGTCATAAGCCCTTCTGGGGAGAAAACTGATGTCTCGGCTTTGCTTCTCGAGCACGGACACGGATACGTTCACGAATCTTTCGATCCATCAAGAGATCCATCTGGGAGACTGTACAACGGTATCGAGAAACGTGCCAAGGATGGTAAGAAAGGTTTGTGGAAGGATTATGTGGAACAAAGTGCTTCCGATGCTGCTCAGCAACGGAATCAATCTGATTTCAAGAGCTTTGTAGGTGTCGTTTGCGAGATTGGGTTTGGCGGGCGGGTTTTTGTACAGAATCGAGATACTTGCAAGTCCGCATTGGCATCGGTCGAATCTGGTTTGCGTTCTATGTCGCTTGATAGTCAGGCCGCCACACCAATCGCAGGGCTGCGACCTGGATTAGTAGTGGCAGCTAAGTTCAGCGCCGACAATGAATGGTACAGGGCTCGAATTAGCTACGTACATAAATCTGGGGAGATTGATGTACGTTTCATAGACTACGGAAACGAGGATCGCGTATCGATCAAGGACATTCGGCGATTTAATTCTGTTGGTGGCGTCTCAACTGCGGCTCCGATTGCGATTGAAGTGGCCCTTGCCCATGTGGTTATCCCTGCTGAGGACGACCCCTGCGGCGTGCCTGCCGGCGAATTTCTGCGGGAAACGATATACGGAAAGGAGGTGAACGTGTCGGTTTCATCAACGGAAGGACCGTCAAAGGTTGTTGGTGACATCTCAGTGCCTACTGCCGGTGGTTCTGAGGCACGTGTCGGTTCTTTGAGTGTGAGAGAGGAGATGTTGAAGGCCGGACTAGCCCGGATCATTAGAAAGAAGGATCGAGCCTCGAGAGCGGCTTTCAAAGAGCTTCGCCAGTTTGAAGAAGAGGGTATAGCATCTCGTGCGTATCTGTGGAACTATGGAGAAGCTTTCGAATCGGATTTTGATGAAGAAAGTTGAGTAACCCTACTAGTGGTAGAGTTAACTGGTGGCTAGGTGAGAAAAGGCCTTTGTGATTAAACCGCAGCAGTGGGTATTCATTGTGTAAAATGGGCTCATGAGATTGCGCGGTCTACAAGTATTTTTGCATAGCTGCGGGAGGTGTGGCCCTCAGTTTCAGTCTTAGACGAAAAGCATCGTTGCCGTTGAGATAGTACTTTTCGAGGCGCTTGTCTCTGATGAATCCTAGGTTCTCGTAGAGTCGTAACGCGGCTTTGTTGGTCACTTCAGCTTCAAGCGTCACTTCATGACAGCTGCGCGTAACCATAGCGTCGATTGCCGTCGAGACTAACTTGGAGCCCAGCCCAAGCTTACGACAGTCGTGGCGTACGACAAGCATTGCTATGTAGCCACGCAGTAAAGTGTTCTTGTGAGATTCCTTTGAAATGCTCAGCATGTCAGTCGCTACACGGTCCTGCTGAGACGCGAAGAATGAACGTGAGTGTTATGGAGGTTGGTTGTGCTTACCAATTTGCAGACTATTGCACCGACACATTCCTGCTTGTGCATGGCAAGAAAGCATAGATGTGGCCATTGAGATATGAAATAACGATAGGTGAAGATTGAATATGGTTCCGACAGGTCTTTGTCGATGAGCGGTTGAATGAGCGCTAGATGATTCTCATCGCGATACCTTCGATGTAGGGGTTAGGTTTCTGTGGGACGAAACTTGGTTTCCTCGAAAAATGATGGAAGGAGAATACATACGGGATGATCTGCACATCGCGGAAAAGTTCCATAACGTCAACGAGAGGAAAACAGAGTATAACCGCGAGAAGTGAGGTGTGTGAAAAAGCGACCAGGGAACGCTAAACCTCATCATACGCGCTGTTCGAATTTTTTGGTCCGTGATGGATTTTGGAAGGCGCCATCACAACACGGTGCGGACTAGCGACTTTCGTTCACCCACCTTGCGAATTGTGGCCTACATGTCTATTTGATGTAGTACACATTATGTGCTACACACGAGGCAAGAGGGAAGAGGGTTAAGATGGCTAAACTGGGAATCTTATGATCCTCACAGTGTGTACACGTCTTCACTATGAGACAGGTTGGTGTACTACACATTTAATGAGCAGTCCTTATTTGTAGTATACATTGTGTACTGCAAATTTGATCACTACACATTCGCGACGGTCTCATATCGAAGAACGGCACCTGGGCCTCTGTGGGTTAGATTTATACTGCTCGGCTTCTTCATGTTACGAAAGTGCCCTACAACCAAACAATTGCAGATCTACCCCGAGACTTTCTCCTTCACGGTCTTCACGGTGCGGTTCGCGATACAGTCGTGAGCGGACTTCTTCCTTTCTCGGGTTGCTTGTTCATTCACAGTGTTTTACCCTTCTTCTGTAATCCGTACTCATCATCTCTTAGGTGCCTCCATGCACAGCTCGGGTCTAAGCTAACAGTCCTTTTCCCTTATGAGCAACCGCGGCAGCAGTTAGCGGATACGTCGCTGCCATGCTCGAACGGGATCCCACACCAAGAGTCGCACCCATCTTCAGTACATGTACAAAGGTATTAGCGCGATTCATCGCACTCCCGATATGACGTCGAGTTCTCATTGCAAGCAAGCGCAAAGTATGAAATCGCAAATTTCGTACGTCATCATGACGTACGAAATTTGCGATTTGATACCATCATGGAAACGTTCCCCTTTGATAGCCTCTCTGTACATTTCCATTGTCGTGAAGGAAATATTTCGAATCAGGCGATGGTGTTGAGCATCTGCACTACTTTGATGGGCCAGTTCGAAAAGAACAGGCTCTCATTATGCAGAGATTGCGGGTTAATCGTGTAGGTGATGAAGATCGTTTCCAGCTGAAATAGATATGACGCTCTTAGTTTCGAGACGTGCATCTATTCGAACCCGAGATCGAAAATTAAAGCAACATCTCGTCTTGCCTTTAAGACGGTCAAAACCAATACGGTCCCGTGTTCTTCGTAACGAAGGTAGTGTACAGAAAAGGTCTAATTTTAGAACCACCGTTTGGTTTCTCTTGTTTCGCCGGTATCAACTCTTTGGGAATCTAAAGATTCTTCTTCTGGCTACGTTCTGTACGAGGCGTTCCGCCAGGCACTTCAGGTGAACAACCCATAATCTGGTTTTCGGAGAAAGCTTATTGAAAGTATCAACATTATTAGAAGTATGCACCATCCCATCCGGCGATATTCTATCTACTGTGTAGAAAGCCCAATCATACCCGAAAGTATCTTATGAACCCACTTGAATTGGTTCGTACCACAAATGTTTTCTGTTGCTCCGCAATAGACCCATTGAGAAACCAACTTATATCAACTTTTCTCCTTGGGGTGCCATGCAGAACCGCCCAAAATCCTCCAATGCTTTGTTTAGAAGCTCCCAACGCGCAACACCTTATCAAATTATAGGCGAACTCTTGCCGTCGATCACTGCGATATTCATTCACGGACAAGCTGCTCAAGAAGCAGTACTCTGCAGAAGCGGGCTTAGAAGCGAGACACTGATTCGTGTTTACGGGTGTACAACGGGCAAACGACGTCAACGTGGCAAATGGTGCGCCTACACGAGCAGTCAGGCGGTGTCTAAACACCCGTGAACGACAGCGTGATCGCTGTTTGATTGGTCAAATGCATCCTTAGCCGTGAGCGTGCATGCACGCCCCGTTGCTTTTCTTAAATGGTCCTCAGCTGTA
>JASCIV010000300.1:0-25684 GCA_030374735.1 Gracilaria caudata
CACCGCAGTCATGGTTGCCCGCGCTTCCTCCGTGTCGCCCTCCAGCTCCTCCACTACCACCACCTCCTCCCTCACCAACTCCTCCAACAAATCCTCCGTGTCGTCCAAGTCGCCCGAGACGCACGTGTGTCCTTATCCCGCGTGCGCCAAATCCTTCTCCAAAAAGTACAACCTCAAGGCTCATCTCCGACTACACACCGGCGAGCAGCCGTTCGAGTGCGATCGTCCCGATTGCAACAAGAAGTTCAAGTGGCGTTCCTCCCTCTCTTCTCACACCGTGTGGCATTCTCGCAAGGACAAAAACTCCTCGTCCACCTCTTCAGACGCCGCGCCGCACACCACCGCCACCGCCACCGCCGCCGCCACCGCCTCCGCCGCCGCGCCGCGCACTCGCGCATCGCAGCCACCCGCCGCTGACGCGCCGTGCACAGCTTCCTCCGCGTCCGCCTTGCATCGCAAGCGTCCGCGTCCCGCCTCCGCCAGCAGCTCGCGCAGTTCGTTACCCACCGCGTCGTCCAGTGTGGATCTGGCCAAGCTGCGCACCAACACAAAGCGCTGCAAGCCGCCGTCAAAGAAGAAGAAGGTGTCCAAGCACGTGCAGCCGCCGCGCGTGCCGCACGCTGCTGCTGAGACGAAGGCGGCGCAGCCTGCGTCGGCAGTGCATGAGCAGCATGCTGAGCCGTACAACTTGCCGGCGCCGTGTTCACCTCTCACCGACGCGGCCTCATTTTTCGACTGCTCCTCCGCCACTGATTCGCCCATCGACTCGCAGCCCATGTTGGAGCTGGACGACTTTTCGTTCTCGTTGGATGTGAGGCACGCGGAAGCGCCGCCGCTGCAGATGCAAATCGGACTGGAGGATGTGGCCAGTATCATGGACGATACCGACCAGACGGGGCTGTTCTCGCAGTACGGCGGCGCCACCTGCGGCGCGTTCACGGGCTTGGATACGCGGTTCGGGCCGTTCGATCTGGACAACCTGCAGGCGTTCGGCGTGAACACGAAGATTGAGGGGCTGTAGCTGGCGCGGGATCGGTGCATTTTTGTTTTTTTTTTTTTTCTCTAGTAACTCATTGTGACTACGTACGTTGTGGAGGGATGTTGTTGTTCGGTTCTTTTCTTTTCTATAGTTTTAGCGAGCGTCTCTTGGTCGACGAGGCGCTTGCGTGGGGAAGCAGTAGATGCTTTTTTTTTTTCTTTCTTTTGTTGTTATGATTTCGTGTGTGAAAGATCGTTCACACTTAGCGCAGTAGCAGAGCAGGCAGCGGGCAGGCTGTAGTGTACACTAAGTATTTTGATCAACTGATGGACTGGAATAAACAAAGAGACGGAGAACAAAGGGGCAAGCGCTTGTTGCGAGACGCGCGCCGCGTCAGTCAGGCGCGTGCGCGAGTTGCGCTTGGCGCTTGGCGTCGGACAACGCGCGCCGAACGTGTGGCCGTACGACGCCAGCAATGCAACGGTCGTGCGGCACGCGTGTGACGCGCGCGCGCTTGTAGTGAATCGACGAATTTTGGCGAGACACGTGAGCGCGGCGCGGCGGCGGTGCGGGAATGGGCGGCTGCCGGCGCGCCGTTATGAGATCGCCATTATTCGAGCGTGCTCGCGCTGTAAACGCGCGCGCGCCGCCGAGCTCTCAGCACCCACGGCAAGCCGCGCGCGCTGCTGACACGCCGCGCAGCCGCCGCCGTTCGCGGCGCAGTTGAAAGCGCGAGCGGCTCTGCGACTGTGTAAATTGCATCCGCTGCTCCCAAGACGACATCCGCGTTGCACACGCCTGGCGCGAGGCGGGATGTGCGGCACCAAAGCGATCTCGTCTGCGCACAACGCGAGCACACAAACGCGCGTTTGTAAGCGCGTGCGCGCGGCGAATCTTTTCTGCGTCGGTTATGGCACGCACACGCATGCTTTCCATTAAAAATAGTTGACGCTTTGAAACGCGTCGCAACAAGAAACAGCCGGCTGTGCGGTCGCCACGCGTACAACTCAGCACGCTAACGTTTTGACTTCATCAACATTGTTCCTGCCCCCTTCCGTCCCTCGTTCCCCCTTCATGCTTGCGCGCGCGCAACGTAGCGCGAGCTGATCTGACAAATGGCACAGCTGCTGGCTGTCGTCCGCTGCTGCACGGCCTGCACGCGCCGTGCGTGCTGGCGCGCTTGCATGATCACTGCGGTGCTGTCGTGGCTGTCTTTTTGGCTGACTCATACATAGCCATGCCCCCCGGGTGCACGTCCGCGTGCTGAATTGTTCGCCGCCTTCCCCCCTTGTCTTGTGTAATGCTTACATCTTCTCACCTGCGCTTACACGCGCACAGCCGTCACCGAGTTTTCCGTTCCTTTTTCACAAAAAGTACCAAAATCTCCCAAAATAGAATCCCGAAACGTGCGGTGGCGCTTCGATGCCATTCATTCCGCGCTCCATTCCTCCTGTGCTCATACGCCCATCAGCTCCCAGATCTCTTCGCGCAGCGCATCCCGTGCGCTGCGGGATCAGTCGCATCCCCCCCCAGTCCTCCACACCCCAAAAGTCTGAACAGTTACTTTTCTTCCTCGGCTTGTGCGAACGACTAAAGGCGTTAGCACCACTCTTTGCTGCTGCCGTCCCACTGTCGCATGCAAACATGCGTCGCAGCCCTGCGTTTACTACGCCCATTCCGCTTCTGCACACACCTTCGCTAGCGCCGCATTCAAAATGCTCCTTCCGTGCTTCGCCGCCTCGCCGCGCGCTGCGAATGTCGCTGGCGGCTGATGTATGGAAGGTCAACGCCGTTCCCGACACCAATGCCAAAGGGAAGACAGTCGCCGTTGTGGGCGCCGGTCTTGCCGGTTTAATCACAGCCATGGAGCTCGTGGACGCCGGTTGTAACGTCAGCTTGTACGACACGCGCCCGTTTGCCGGTGGAAAGGTTGGCAGCTGGGTTGATTCTGAAGGAAATCATATCGAAATGGGTTTGCATGTGTTTTTCGGCTGTTACTACAACCTGTTTGATGTTATGGCAAAGGTCGGTTCTTTTAAGCACTTGTTGATGAAGGAACATACTCATCAGTTTGTCAACAAGGGTGGAATTTTGGGTCAACTTGACTTTCGAATGGGTAATGTTGGCGCCCCGTTTAATGGACTCAAGGCGTTTGGAGCCACTTCGCAGCTCGGTATTGTGGACAAAGTGCGAAACGCGTTGGCGCTTGGTAGTTCTGTCATAGTCAGGGGGCTTGTTGACTTCGACGGTGCCATGAAAGATATCCGTGCGTTGGACAACATCTCGTTCTCGGAGTGGTTCATATCAAAGGGTGGAACTCGAGGCTCTATTCAGCGTATGTGGGATCCAATTGCGTATGCACTGGGTTTCATCAACTGCGATAACATGTCTGCCAGGTGTATGCTCACCATTTTCCAACTGTTTGCGGCTAGATCAGAGGCGTCAGTTTTGAGGATGTTGGAAGGGAGTCCAGACAAGTTTCTCACAGCTCCTATTGTGAAATATATTGAAGACAGAGGTGCAAAGCTGAACTTGAGAAGAAGAGTAAGAGAGGTTTTGTATCAAACCGATGACAGCGGACAAACACGAGTCACTGGCCTTCGTATTGCACGTGGCCAAGAGACGGAATTGGTGCAAGCAGATTATTATGTGGCTGCCTGCGATGTAGCCGGCGCTAAGCGCCTTATCCCTACCGAATGGAGAGAGCGATATGACCAGTTCCGCAAGCTATATCAACTGGACGCAGTTCCGGTTGTCACTGTTCAAGTTCGATTCGACGGCTGGGTCACAGAGATGCAGGATGACGAAAAGCGGATGCGCGTTGGAAACGGACAAGCGCATGGAATCGACAACTTGTTGTACTCGGCAGACGCGGACTTTTCTTGTTTTGCAGACTTGGCGCTAACCTCACCCACGGACTACTACAAGGAAGGTGAAGGAAGCTTAATGCAAGTCGTTTTAACACCAGGAGACCCTTACATTGTGAAGCCAGACTCTGAGATTGTAGCTGCTGTGCTCGAACAACTGAGAGACTTGTTCCCAAGTGCGAGAAATCTGAAGTGCACATGGAGTTCGGTTGTCAAGCTTGCTGAAAGTTTGTACAGGGAAGAACCTGGAAAAGACCTTTACAGGCCATCTCAAAGAACTGTAGTGGACAACTTCTTCTTGGCGGGAAGCTATACTTACCAGGATTATATAGACTCAATGGAAGGGGCAGTGAAGAGTGGGAAATTAGCAGCCGCTGCGGTCCTAGAAACTGTTGCTGCTAGTGGTTCTGCGAGCGTTGCCGAATGAGCGTGAACTGAAATTTCTTGTAAAGTTATCCTTCGAGGGCTATAATTATGACCATCTTCCCCGCAGTACATCAACAAGACTTCCGATGACTAACGTGCCGTGTTGACCAATCCAGAGTAAAGGCTTATGATACTGGGATACTCCGTATGACCGTGGACATAGCTGGTGCTAATTCTTCGCTGTGTGAGGCGAAACCCTAGAGATTGAAGAGAATATGCCTTCAGGCAAAAACGACTCGACTTGATCTTTGACCAAACAATTCCCAAGCGGAGCACTTGATCCCATAGTTGGTGACAGCCCAAGATGGAATTCAACAACTCAGGTCCCGTCAAATGAGGGAAGCCGACTTCCGTTTCAGCATTTCAAGATGTGTGGATCACCTGTCCTAAGGTATGTATTAGTTGCTCTGCCGAACGAAACCCGCTTACATCGAAGTGACGAAGCGTGCTATCACAGGAAGTGCAGTCTGAAGCACGTGGCATCCTGCAAAGCACGGAGCCTGCATTAGGTGAGAGACTGGAGTCATGTCGTTGATAATCCTCAGACAGTCCGCAAGAACCTGGTTGGTCCTGCTGTGGTTGATCCTGTTGCGTCCTACATTGACCAAGCTCTTCGTCTGCCGCTTGTGGACAGCCGCATTGTTATCGTTTCTTCGCTACAGCCGCTGTACAATTCACGGTGCAGTTCGCGCCTTTTCCTCGACATTCTGCTCAACCTTCGCCTCAAGCTCGATGATATCACGCTCGTACCCACCGCCGATGCGCTCAAGCTCGCACCCTTTGTCGAAGATGACCCGTCACACGTCATCCTGCGAACTGAGATGACCGTCTCATCTTCAGAGCTTGGGCAGTACAACTCCGATCAACCAGCTCTCGCCATTCGACGTTGCTCTCTCCGCACCGCGCTGACTTTCGCGATCCGTTCGACGATCGTCTTCACCCAACCGGGGAACGTCCTTCTACTTGCTTTTGACGTTTGCGATATTGACAGCCTTATTTCTTTTGACACCCGTATCGTTTTCGTTTTCAGACAATCTGCAAATCCTTTGCCATTACGCTGAACACCCGTTCAGCTGCCTGCTGAGCATCAATCCACACCATCCGCTGTGCCGCCGTCGAACAGCGAGCAAATCACCACACCCATTCGCCAACCCATCTCAACCCATCTCTACGATTGTCTTCTTCGCGAGTTCGCCACACCCATTCACCAATCTCCGTCCTCTGCGTACGTATCCGCCGCACAGCTGCAATCAAATCATCATTTTTTGCAGTCTGAATATCCATCAACCCACGTATCTCATCTCCACCACGCCCTCGTTCCTGCAAAATGACTACTCTCATAGACAAGCGCAAATCGCGTGCATCACAGTTCACCCCCACAAGTCACCCTTTCGTGAGCACACTCAGAACGAAAATGTCAAGCGATCACCGTAAAGGCTCTCCAACTCTTCCTTGAACTGATCGAAATCAGCTTCAGGACACAATTGTATCAATGCGTTTGGACACCACCTTGCCACCTCTCTGAGCCCTTTTATGCCAACGTTATCGCAACGTGATATTGAAAGACTCTTTAATCTTCCACGGAGCCCCCTGGCAACAGTCTCCAAATTAGCGTCGTTGAGCGCATCCACGCTCGCAAACTCAACCACACTCAACTCCGCACAATCACCGATAGCGCCCAAGTCTTCACTGTGAGCTACATTAACGGCTTCCGGATTCAAGAACAAGCCCAGATGCTTAAGCCCTCGCAGCAACGGAAACAGCCCGTAATCAACGGAGTCCGGAAGAATAATAGACAATCCCAGCTTAGGCGGTTGAGACATTGTTCGGAGTGCAGCAGCCAATGCGGTTAAGTCCGAGGCGCGTAACTCTCTGGCGAAATGCAAATAAAGCTTTTTCGGAGCACACATTCGCAACAGCGATGTGTCGGTTAAACGCATATTGAGATACATGACGGGAATTTCGTTGCGTTGAAGCTTTCGCAAGACCATCTCGAATGGAATGGATAGGCGCAAAGAGTGTAGATATGGACGAAGCGTCTCCAGTAGCACAGTAACAACAGTGGGTGATATGATTCTGTAGTCTACGTCTTCTCCATCGTACCTCTAGTCGAAATTGAGGTGTCTAATTCCGGTGGCACGCTTCGCAAGCACGTTAACCCACAGAGGCAAAAGATCATGTTTCAATGACTTCGGCGTCACCGTTAATTTTCGAAGGTTGCGGAAACGCGGTACCCTTGTAGCAAACGCAGCAATGGATCGATTTGAGAATATTCCAAATCATTGATATACACAACATCAAAGTAGGAGTCCACTGCGTCGCGCAGGACCATACACGTCTCGCGCAGCGCGCGAACGTTTTCAAACTGTTTGCAGATCGGCGGTGAACACATGTGGGGCTGGAGCGACCGTCTTGGATTACAAAGATGTTTGATAATGATATGCATCATTTCGAGCGAGAGCGTCTGAAGCGTGACGTTATGTGAATGAGCATGGACGAGCTGCCGTTTGCGGCAACGCTGCCACGATGGCAATTGCGGATAGGTGATCATCTTGATGGTGCTACAGGACCATAAGTGATATCGAAAGGCGACAAAGCAGACTGTGGTCACCTCCTACCCGACGATGATGTGGTCTGGGTGCGGTTCCTTTGCAAAGAAGCCGATAGCAATGATTCGTTCTGGATCGGCAGAGGAAATTAGTGTTGACCCTAGCGATGAAGAGGATTGCACCATTGCAAACATCATCATCATCATCAGCATCATGGTGATCCCCACCAACGTGATCATCAGAAAGCAATTATCATCATGATAGTTGCTATGATAGTGCGAGACCGTTGTAGAGCGTTGAGGACGAAGGCGATATGCGTCGGTAGTGAAACGCCCTGCGGTCGAAAACACCTAAGAGATCTAATACCTTTCTCGTCGTTGCGCAGTGAGTAGAGTTATAGCAATTGATTAGCAGTCACGAAGGTAGTGGCCGCGGTTCATAAACAGAGACAACCCGGGCTGTCTGTGGCCCACTGCCATGGGGGTGTTTTCAAAAATGGAGTGGAAAATTGTGCTCGCCCAAAACGCGCGCATGTGCGGCATCAATTTCTACGACAGCGCACCAACTCGGACAGCGGTGTTGTAGTTCCGCGTCCATTTCGTGTACAAGCTTCTCGAAGGGCCCAAAGGCGGTTGAGGTGCGCGCTTTGCCGCCTCGGCAACTGCTGCAGACTCCAGCAGCGACGATTCCCAGACGTTCTTTGTGCTCATTTAAGTGCCGAACCACCGAACACTCGGCAATCCGCTGCCATCCGTCTGCTCTTTCCCGCCCAGCTCGACATGGAAGTGGACGGCCTTGGCGCGCGATGCGCGCTGCCCTCATGCCGCACATTGGACTATCTCCCATTCACCTGCGCTTTATGCTCAAACCAATTTTGTCAGGCTCATGCGCAACCCAGCGACCACGCTTGCACCAATCCCCCAGATAATGAGGTGCCCACATGTCCGTTGTGTTCGGCCCCCGTGCCGGTGCCACCCGGAACCACCCGTGACACCGCCGTTTCTCGCCACATCGACCTTGGTTGTCCTCGCCGCGCCCGTACCAATCCGAAATGTATGAAGCTCGGTTGCAATAAAAGAGACCCCGTGGCCACCACCTGTCCCTCCTGCGGAAGGGTGTTCTGTCTCGCCCATCGCATCGAGAGCCAGCATGATTGCACTGCCACTCGTCGAACCTCTAACCGCTTGCCGAAACCAGCTGCTCGTCCGTCGAATCAAACTCCAAAGCGCTCCTTATCATTGCGCAAGCGTCGGATACAATTCCTTAACACCCCTTCCTCCCCAGTTGGCGATACTTCGATACCCACTGAAAATCGAGTTAACGTGGCAGTGTTTTTCCCCGCATCGACCGACATCAAACCGCGTTTCATGGTATTCAACAAACGGAACACGCCTGGTAGAATTATCGACGAGCTGAAACGTCGTGTAAGGGAACTGCCTCAACCGCAGGGAGATCGATATTATCTCTATGCCTACAAATCCGGGGGAAATGGCGTCAACTTATTACCCTATATGACTCCGATAAAGGATATGTCGCATTTGGTTCAGAACGGCGACTGCTTGATTTTGGAAAATGGTGATTCCGGTTTGGACCAATCTTGGATAAGTACCCTGCACAAGCTTTCAAAGGGCCACAGGTCGAAGTCTTCAAAAACCTCGGACTGTGCTATCGCATGACCCACTTTTAGACTTCTAATCTTCAAATGATTTCTACGCTTAACTTTGCTTGCCGCAGTGGTTCTCCCTTTGATCCGTACATGCCTACTTGCAATATTAACGAATGTCTTTTCGCTGGTAGAGAGCTATTGACCACATTCTCTCTCAAAACCAGTACAATCATACGTTCATAAAGACAACTGTTGTATCGTCTTGTCTACCGTACTGGCAACTAAAGGGTAAAACACGTTTTGGTAATATATTGTCAATCTATTTCTGCTGTGTGCTTTTCCTTCAACCAGCTCCGCAAGGAGTTATGGTTCTGTCTGAAGCATGACTGACAGACACGTACTCTACAACGTCCCTCTAGAAACAAAAAGACAACGCCACAGTCCTACTCAGAAACCCTTGAATGTTCACCAAACCAACCTGCAACGAGTTGAAAAAGCAAACAAGATGAGAATGCATACATTTCTTGGACAAGCCCCTAGAGAAGTGCGATGAACAGTCCCAAGATGCTGGGTATGTGACTTGTCGCGCCACACCTTTCGCTTGAAAATAAATCCTACGATAATATTTTTCTGAACTTCCTGGTGAAGAGAACATCTCTGTGAAACATATAAACTTATTACTCCCTCTTCCCAAATTGATGGTACTTCGATACCCTCGGACCATGAACACAGGGAAGTGCTGAATGATGATGACCCAGTTCTCTATTCTCTATGGTTCCTTAGCGCTGAATAAGTTACAAGGCAAGTATCCACCAACAAAGATCTTCAGTACCTCTCTCGGGTACTTGTGCTTAACGGAGAAGCGCTAACTAGTTGTTGATAGCAATTCAGACCATTATGCGAAGAGATTTGCTCGAACGCAGTGAATGTGACAAGCCGTTTGCGCCAAACGGGAAACACCTCAAATGTCAATCGTCTTTAAACTGAGATGAACATACACTAATTGCACGAGTCGCTTCGGCCTCTTTCGTCTTTGTTTTCAAGAACGACACAGGGATCTAATCAAATCTATCCGAATTTGACTACTTTTCGCTTATCAACATATACCCGATCTTCGTATGGAACTTTCACCATATGTCCGACATCACCTCGTTTTTCTATGCGAAATGCCCATCCCTGTAACAACCATAACCCGTGCTCATTATCAATAACACTGCAGTAATCCACATACCGGTCTGCTTCCTCCATGTCAAAGGGCTCAGTGAACATGAGCGTGCCATACTTCCCTGCTGGACAAAAGCAAGAGTTCACTTCTGAAAGCCAGAACAGAAACTTTTTTTCATAAGTACAGGCCACTTTTATCTCTTCAAGGCTCACACCAAGCGTCTGAGCCAGCTGAATGTCGTCAGTCACTTCCGTGAACCCGCTGAGCCAATCCAGAGTCGATGTGAGTGTTCCATTTATGATATATACGATAGCCAGAATCAGCCCTGCTACAAGCGACATAACCTGAGCCCCATCAAACGCAACCTCCAGCCAGTTGTCTCGTTTTGCAAAGTTGAGCACAACACTTATAATTCCCAGAGCAAGAATAGATCCTGCGATAAAACGACCACCCAGACCGCGTAATCCTTTCCGTTTCACTAACACACGGCCTGGTTTGTTGAGTACAGCTTCCAATGTTTTGGGTTTGTACGAACAAGATTCAAAATTCTTCTTCATGGGAAAAGCATCAGAAGCTGAAAGTGTGGCGTCCACAGAACCATTCTCATCAGGCTTTGAAGCCTTTCTCCTCACAATCCGCCAATACCAAGGACGCGCTGGAACTTTTGCGGAATAACCTTGTACGGTACCTTGCATGAGCTCCTCATACGATTCGTATCGAACTGGAAGGTCTTTGGGCCGATGCCATGGACCTTTATGATCGACATAAAACAGCACATCGCCCTCAGCATTTGTGGCCACACGATTCATGTATTGCGTTTCTCGAGAGACAAAGTTGGCAAGAGTCTGCGGTGGAAAGTTGAAAGATGAAAATGAAACCCACTCCCCATACTGATGAACGCTTCTAGTTTCATTCTGCATGTCGTCCCAGTCTTTTTGCCACAGAAACCATGTCTTCTCAGCCAAGCCTTTCTTTTCTACTGAGAATTCAACATGTCTCAAGATATCTTCGGTCATTCGTGTATCTGATATTGATGTAGTCAGAGCCAGAGTGAGAGACACTGGGGCGGCATAACAGATTTTCCTATTTGCCACTCGTAAGGCTAGGCCGCTCTCTACTACGACATGGCACATGTCGATTTTAGATATAGTGTAGAAAGCGTCCAGGTTGAAGTCGCAGTGGCCCTTTGATCGTAGTATCACTTGCAGGTACGAAAGACGAATCATGTGCACGATTTTCCAACGACTACCAGGGTTGACGTGCTTACCTTGAGAGGCTTCTATGAAATGATATAAGACCGTGAGAATGATAATGGTTGAATATACATCTGGCGTTCTCATGTTCAGCAGAAACGCCGGCAGGAAAATCTTCGAAAAGTATGCATGGCACGCCAGTAATAGACGTGATCAGAATATCAATAATTTGTAGGGCAGGTCGAGTAGATTGGGTAACAACGTCGTAGATAATATCAGATACTGCTCCAAGCGAGTTTGGAGCAGAAGGGTTGAATTCAAGACCGAATTCGGATGCCAATAACAGCCATTCTAGCCACAGGTGTTTATCTGACTTAAAAACTTGATTGCTGCTCAGAAACTACAGCGCAGTGCGAACGGAGAGGTAAATGCAGTAAATTCTCTTACGCTCAAAGCTGTCGCTTTCCGCTGGTTCAGCCGGCACTGTATGAGAAGGGGTTCCAGCAGTTAGAGTTGAGTGATAGTCTACGCGATGAGTGCGAGTGTTTTCATCTTGATATTTGAAGCGGCCACGCAAAATGGTGTCGGAGATGATTTCTTTGAGCGAATTGGGCCACTTTGTTCCAGTTGAGTGTCCGATGAGAAAAGTTTCAAGGTTCTCAGCAAGATGAGATTTATACTGTTCTCCTATGCGCATCATATCCGGCGCGTTCCATGGCACGATATCCGGTGACTGCTGGGGAGATATTGGATGTCTCAACGACGCCATAGTAGCACGGACCTTGAGCTTCTGTGAAAGTAGCAAATTGGAAGCCCAACGGATCACGTTAATGATATATTATTATTCTTGCGCTGCTCATCGAGGGACCTCAGCAAAGGAATGGTATGCCCAGCCCCAGAACATTATGATGATGTTGATAGTTTGACGGCTGCTTTGCTTGTTACCCCATTGTTGGCGCCTCATGTGTCTTGTTCGGTTTATGTTCTGTTCGCAGCAGGATCGTAGCGGTTTAAATCCGTCTTGTACGGCCTTAAGATACCGGCCAGTTTGCGGCCGAACATCATGATCATCACCAAGATCATCATCATGATGATGATGATAATGACTGTTGAGCATGTTGAAGATGTTGGCCATGGCGAGGCACCAATCACAGGCGAGGGTTTTGCTACATCATCGTCACCCATCATACATGATATAGCTGTGGCCTACGAAGTTCAAACTTCAACCTTGTACGTGTACACGAAGTTTGCCTACAAGTTACATACATTAGCCTCCAAAAAAGCCTACTTTTTCACTGCGGGAAAGAAAACGATCTGCAGCAGCCGCGGAACAAATGAAAGGAAAAACTTTCTTCTTCTGCGATACCCACCGACAAAAGCCTGAAGACGCTAGCTGCTCAACAATCTGTCACATGTGTGAAGTCGTCCGTCGGAAATCTGAGTAGGCATGAGCCACAGAAGTTCTTGGCCTTCCTGAAGAGAGAAAGCTTTAGCTTTAGAGCCTTGCAGGAGTTAGATAACCTTGGTAAAGACAAAGCTACTGTCCACAATAAAAAAAAAAGCCTCTTTCCCTCCTTCGTAGGTGCCGCGACGCTCCAGAAACTTTTCTAATACGTTTAGAGAACGAAAGCATGTGAGGGGCAAAGCCTCACCAGCGAGACGGTATGACCTAATTGAGATGTGAAAGCAGGCAAGGGAAACGAGCGAAAGGTTCGTTGAGTCGTTCTCGAAGGAAAGACAGACGTGAATAGCACAGCGGCCAAAAGATGAATGTTTAAGCAAACCATGAACAATTCTCCTCTTTCTATTGTGGGCGCGTAACTGTTTGCTGGTATGGTAAGGATTTTTCATTGGAGAATGAAATTTCCCATAGGTTGTTAGCATTCTTCAGGAGAGAAGCCTTAATAGTAGAGAAAACTTTACTTCTAGTAGAAGGTTATGTCCAAAACAAAGAATGAAGTCGTTCCCTCTCCAAACAGGCTGGCAGCTTGATTGGCCACATACGGATTATGCCTGTCACGGTGACAGACACCATCTGTCCTCTGCGCTCTCTCAGAGGGAGAACAATTCAATTCATCAGTCCCCTTCGAATTTCGACTAGAAGAAACAAGAGAGGGAGGATAATTTACACTAGAAGTGTTTTAGAATAAAGGTACAAGTTCATGTCACTTTCGCATGGTTAGATTTACTCTATGACCCAACTTGAGTTGCTTCGGATTCTTCTGAACTCTGCCTGTTTCTAAGTTTCGAATCCTCGATGATTTCATCATAAGAAGTTCTGTCATCACCCCATGGACGCTTCCCGAGCAAGCGAATCATATCATCTGCTGCAATGGCTTCTCTCTCTAGCAAAAGCAGAGCAACGGCCTCAACATCCTTTTTCTTCTCGAGTAGTAGTGATTTTGTCCTCTGATAGGCCTCGCTGACCATATCCCGAACCTCGTCATCGAGTTGACGGGCAGTTCTGTCAGAGTATGGACGATAAAACCCACTTTCTTCCGGGTCCCCACTATTTGGGAAAGCCAGATTACCAACTGAAGATCCTAATCCCCATTCCGATACACTTTGATACGCCATTCGAGTGACCTTATTGAAGTCATCCGATGCACCTGTTGTCACAGTATTAAAGAATATTTCTTCTGAAGCTCTGCCAGCAAGTGTCATACACATCTGATCGTACAACGCTTCTTTTGATATCAGATATCTTTCCAAAGGCTGATACTGTGCATAACCAAGAGCAGCCGAGCCTCTAGGAATGATACTAACCTTGAGCAACGGCATTGCATGCTCTAGAAACCATCCAGCGACAGCGTGGCCAGCTTCATGGTACGCTACAGTTCGTTTTTCCTCTGGACTCATCACTAGATTCTTCTTCTCGAGCCCTCCTATAACTCGATCAATCGCTGCTTCAAAATCTTCTTGTTCCACAGCATCTTTTTTGGCTCTCGCGGCAATAAGTGCAGCTTCGTTGCAGACGTTCGCGATATCCGCGCCCGCAAAGCCAGGGGTTCTTGTTGACATCGCTTTCGCGATTTCTTCCTTGCCAGGTGGATCGGCGACGTGAATCTTGCTCAGATGGACGTGGAATATTTCCCGTCTCCCGGCGATGTCGGGGGGATCAATAACAATTTGGCGATCAAATCTTCCCGGTCGAAGCAATGCGGGGTCTAGAACGTCTGCTCTATTCGTACCAGCGAGAACGACGACCCCACTGTTGCTGGCAAAACCATCCATTTCCACAAGAAGTTGATTAAGAGTGTTTTCTCTTTCATCATTCCCTCCGGCAAATCCTGCTCTACCCCTCTTTCGTCCAATCGCATCAATTTCATCGAGAAACACAATGCAAGGCGCCATCGATCGAGCCTGAGCAAACAAGTCACGAACTCGACTTGGTCCAACACCGACGAACATTTCCATGAAATCCGAGCCCGACATCGTCAAGAATGGTACCCCTGCTTCTCCAGCCGTTGCTTTAGCTAACAAAGTCTTCCCCGTTCCAGGAGGACCATACATTAGTGCGCCCTTGGGTATCTTTGCCCCCAGCTCTTTGTACTTCTCTGGTTTCTTTAGGTATTGAACGAATTCCATGATTTCCTCCTTAGCTTCAGCGAGCCCAGCAACGTCCTTGAATGTGACATCAACCTTGTTGTTTTCACCGTTTAAAACCGTGGCATTCGCTTTTCCAACGTTAAATATACCCCCTCCAGGACCCCCGGAACCGCCCCCAAATGGACTACTTCCAGAACGCATGTTTCCGAATCCTCCGGAGAAAGGGGACCGAGATGAACCACTTGAACGTGTCGGGGGTCCTCCGACGCCGCCACTCATTCTCCTGGCAAGAAGGGCATAAACTGCTATAAAACCTAGGGTGGGAATCCAGTCGACTAGAAGTCTTGAGAGAGCTGTGTCGTCTGAATATACAACTGGTATGTACTCATGGGGCTTAATGCCTAAATCCTCTTGTGCTTGCTCCAATTTGCGTTCCAGAGTTTCGACAGACCCAATGTTAAAACGCATTTTCGGCCGGAACATGTCATCATGAAAGTAAACGTTCGCAATCTCTCCATTGACAACTTCAATCTTTGATACTTTTCGAGGGGCAAGCGCTTCACTGCGGAAAGTCTTCCAGCTGACTTCCTTTCCGTCGGAGGATGTCGTTGAAGTCTGCGGGGAGCTACTAGACGAAGAACTCTCATTATTTCCGCGACGGGCGAAAAGCATGTAACTGGCTATGACACCACCCCCGAAAACGTACGGTAACATCTGTTCCCAAGAGGTATTGTTCCCTTGTCCACCACCACCACCACTCTTGCCAGACCCGTCACCTCCACTGGACCACGAAAAATACGATGATCTGGTGTCACCTGGCTTCTTAACATAATAACCCTCATATCGAGAACGCCTCTGAGTTGGTTTTTGGTTCGATTGCTGTTGTGATTGCGATGAAGACGCTCCTTTTGAACTTTCTTCATTAAGTTTGGGGTTAGGTGACGGGGTTTTCTTCGAAGAAGCGGACAGAAGCCGTATCTGACTAAGTCCGGGATATCTATGGACAGCTGACCTGGCGAACAGCCTGCGAATCAGTAGGCTCCCTCTTGTATAGTTCAATGACATTGCGGTAGTGCTCACGATTTACGCAAACGCCTCCTACAACTGGATTGCTTGCTCGAAAGAAGGCGAAACCTCAGGCTGATGTCACACCGAACAAATCACATAAAAACATGGAAATGCTGTGGTGGCGTAACGCAAATTTGGGTTTGCTGGAGCCCCAGAATGAAGCAAACGGGCACTCAAATTTTCTCAGGAAGGCCCATCACGAACTGCGATGATCGCATCTTCTTAGATAACTTCTGTGCCAAGCATGAGTTGCAAAGGGCTTGAGATTGTGTCTTTGGTTCGCCATCACTTGGAGCCGTATCACGTTTTATAGTTACACTATACAAATTGTAACTTACAAGGGTAAGACGAGTTAAGAGGGTCAACCTACAACTTTCGCAACTCAGCTCTGTCAGATTCCACGGTTTGTGAACTGTCAAAAAGAAGGCACTGTCATCTATATTGAAATCAACACATTATAAGACAACAACACATTTCACTTGTGCTTTCCGGCGTCGAGGTAGACGGGTGCTTCTTTGTTGATGGGGACGGATGGGAACATCGAGTGTTTAGGTGTTTCTACGAAGCAGGTTTCGAAACAATTCTGACGAACCCTATCCGAAAACTCCGAACTCAGCCCCACTATCTATATGAGGACATAACTCAAGAAATTTTCTGTAGTGGACAAATATGGGTCGGAGGTGCTCGGCATGTGAGAAGGCGAATGCTTCCGTAAAACGTCCCAAAACGGGAATGGCGGTTTGCAAAGAATGTTTTTTCAGGCTTTTCGAAGAAGAGATACATGAAACTATCGTTTCGAATAAGCTTTTTTTTCCGGGCGAACGAGTCGCCATTGGTGCCTCGGGTGGCAAAGATTCCACAGTACTGGCTTACATTCTCTCTCTTTTGAATCGTCGTTACTCATATGGATTGGACCTTTTCCTTCTTAGTGTTGATGAGGGGATCTCTGGCTACCGCGATGACAGCTTGGCTGCAGTACATAGAAACAAAGTCGAATATGGTCTACCGCTTCTAGTGGTTGACTACAAACAATTATATGGCTGGACTATGGATCAGATTGTGAAGGTCATAGGCCGCAAGTCGAATTGCACATTTTGTGGAGTGTTTCGCCGCCAAGCACTTGACCGAGGAGCTACCATTTTGAATGCTGACAAAGTAGCAACAGGTCACAATGCTGATGACATAGCGGAGACGATACTGCTTAACTTTTTGCGAGGAGATTTTCCGCGCTTATCCCGATGCGTGGATGCTGTAACTGGACGTGATAGTTCACTGCCTCGTGTTAAGCCGTTTAAGTACACTTATGAGAAGGAAATCGTCATGTATGCATATTTCAAGAAACTAGACTATTTTGCGACTGAATGTGTTTATTCTCCAAATGCGTATCGTGGGCATGCTCGCCAGTTTTTGAAGGATCTCGAGGCCGTAAGGCCTTCAGTGATTGTCGATATTATTCATGCTGCCGAAGAGTTTCGGTTTCCATCTCCGGGAAATCCAAACATTGCGATGCCGACACAGAGAGAATGTGAACGATGCTCGTACATATCCAGTCAACGTCTGTGTAAGGCTTGTGTATTGACAGACAGTTTGAACAATGGGAAGGCAATGCGAATCAACCGTCTCTCTCCGCGGCAAGTTTCACCCTCAAACACGATAACCAACCCCGCCCCGGACAGGAATGGATTGCAAAGCTCATCAACGTGCGCGCCTATTTAATTTCAACCGCAAGTGCGAAATGTCACGTCGCATGGACGATCTCATTCGACCGCATCAGTTTTCTGTCTCCGTCTTTGATTTCTCGGTAATAGAGACATTTGCAGGCGAACGTGTTCAATTCGAATGCGGACCACTACCGAATGTACCCTCATGTGATATCCTCTCAGCAAATTTGGTGGATCGTACTTTTTGTGGTGTAGGTTCTGTCTTTGATGGTCTCCATTGGATGAATTCTTCCCTTCTAGCCGCACTGCAAAGAAGGCGCATCTAATGCATGTACCTGGGTACATCCGTCAAAACCTGCGCTTCTTGATTATAGAGTCAGAAACAAACACTCATTTTCTAGAGTTCTTTCTTTACACATGATGCGGACACTAATCTGGAGGATTCACTTGATAACCATTGTATCGACTCTTTTCGTACTAAGAGCGCGAGCATCCACAGTTCTGATCAGTCAGGCGTTCAGAGGGAGAGCATTTGGATCGATTTCGTCCAACGACGTAGCCAAAAGGATATCAGTTGGGGATGACGGCTCGATATATTTGGCCGGAGTAACTTCAGCACATGATGAAGATCACGAAGCTTGGGGTGATGTGCTACCGGAGGAATCGACGGGAAAGAGAGACATATTTATTGCCAAGCTTTCTGTCACTGGAGAGCTGCAGTGGGTGAAGCGAACGGGTTCAACTCAGGATGATGAACTCAATGATTTCAAACTTGCCAACGATGCCTTATATCTATGCGGATCAACAATGGGTAACTTTGGAAGACCTGTAAACGGTTCGAGTGATGCTTTTGTGATGAAGTTTTCTTTGAATGGGGAGAGGGTCTGGAAGAAACCTTTCCAGTTTGGATCAAAAGGAGAGGATATATGTAATGCAATTGACATTGATGCATCTGGTAAGGTATACGTCGTGGGATCTACTAACGGACATATGTATGGAACGACAAAACCAGAAGCTCATAGTTTTCACCATTTTGTTGCAAAACTCGAAGAACATCCGGGCTCGCCAACTGGACTGCGGACTGTTATCGGCCGTCAGAGAGGTTCTATTGGGAATAGTTCTGCTAACCAAGTCGCGGTGGTTGACGATTTGCTATATGTCATGACATCATCCAGTAGACGACAATCCCGAGGAGAAACCCACGCCACATATTTGAATATCATAGATCGGGAAGCTTTGTTTCTTCTTAAGCTGCACATGCTCAAGAGTCGTCATGGTGTGAGTTTTCAAGGCGCACGCATGGCAACATCAACTGAGACAAGGAACGCTTACGTAGTTGGTTTCACTGTTCTCGATGATATGCGTAAGAAATACGATGTTTTGAAGTTCAACTACTCGCAAAACTACAAACAGGGAGGAATCGAATGGAGCACGCTCTTGGGGCCTGTGTCTTTGTCGTTCAAAATGCTGCAATTCCCGGGCGCCGGAGAAATCATATCTGACAAGAATGATTCGATTGTCATGGAATATCAACTTCCTTCCATTGTAGTCGATGAAAGGAACCAAAGTGTGTACGTTGCAGGAACGGAAGATGGATTCTATAAAAGCAGTGGTTCAGGTGAAGAAGGCTTGGTAGTCGCTCCATTTTATAAGTTAAATGCAACAAACGGGGATGTAGTTGAACGCTGGCATAGGTCTACAAATATACCGCACGACCGTCAAGAACTAACAGACATTGCTATGGATCCGCTGAGGACTGTGGTATACACAGGTGCTTGGTATCTTGGTGCGGAAGCTAAGTCCAGCGTTCTTCTTGGTTCGTTTGGCTCAACAATTCGTTCATCAATAGCTGATGAATGGAGTACAAAGCCCTCTTTCATTCAGGAAAATAAGCAGGATGAGGATAACCCTGGCGCATCGTCAACTCGCTCAGGTCGGGCAGGGAGTATTGTAATGCTCACGATTGCTTGTGTTGGCGTTATTGCTACCGCACTTCTGATCATTGGGTCTCGCTTGAAGAGGTCCAAAGCTAAAAGCTTTAGATCCATTGACTCTCAAGCAGATGAGCTTGATACTATCAGTATTGAACCACGTTCTGTAATCAAGTTCCCACGTGGATCGACCGACAAACTCATTGGTGGCAGCTCCGGTCCACAGTGATGGCAATCCTAGGAACGAGGTGAAGAAACCAGGTAGTCGTGAGAGAAAAGTTGGTTGGCGAAGTGTTTTGACATGAGCGTTTTGCAGTCGTCCACATATGCAACATATTTCGAATACGTTCATGGTAATGAAAGGCGACAAAATGATATTCTGGTTGGCGAGCTTATGTTGAGCCAGGGCGTTCTGGTGTGAAAGAAATAGCGAGTGAGGGTGTCGATGGTGGATAAGGGTAATCGGCCCCGCATCAATCGACTGGCCCCTGCTTCCCAGCGCGTAAAGATTGCTAATTATCGGCAGATGTTGCGTTTCGCCAGAGAATCGAAGCCCACCCAGCCAGATTCCCGGAAAGTTATTGGCTAGCCCCCAGTCTTCACATGGTTTAGGAGGTTCGAGTCAACACAATAAAGAGACATCGCCCTCCATCGACTTCATAATTCTAAACAATGTCCTCAGTAATTCTTCCGTGTAGACGAGTCGGAAACCAGGAAATTGTTCAGCTCCGGCACACAGGACTCCACACAGGGTAAGGCAACATGACTAGAGATGTTTTATGTGCTCGACGATAGTATAGCTTTGGAAAGTGCACAGTCTCGAAAGGCAAAGGAACAATCTTCAGCAGAAACGTTGACGACAACTCGGCTTTTAAGGAAAACAGAGGATTTCTCGATTAGTACAAATCTCTGTTCGGTCAGTCTTTGGCATGCGTCCTTGAGTTCATGTCGTGAAGGAAGGCCAGACCTCCGAAAGTGTTTAGAAAGTTGTCTGGACAGCTTAAGGGTTTTGAATATAACTGCTTCAACTGAATTTGTGGCGTCTAAGGCAAAGGCCCCTTCACGCCGTGACAAAGATACCGCTGATAGAAGAAACAGCTTCTCAAAGAGAGCTAGTTGAGTTAGGGACTTGATTCTACAACCGCCTGCGATGGTGTTTATCGCTTGGTTGACATGTTCAATCGTGACAGGGATACAGAATCCCTTACTTGCTCTTCTCGAATGTTCCTCCGCGCATTCCGATGCTCGTCTGCACAACTCCAGTGCCCTTCTCACATCTCCAGAAACTGCTCCAACTTTAGCTGCGCAAAACTTCAGGGCATCTGGCGAATACTTCACCCTGGACTGGTCCAGAGTTAGTTCCAGAATCTTCCTTATTTGATCACTGGTGTAAGGTGGGTACGAAAGTCGGTTCAATCCCAGACGAGACCCAAGGCGAGGAAGCATGCGCTCTGGTAGATCCATTGTGTTCGCTATTCCTATGACAGCCATTCGCGCGCCTTTTCGCGTTGGCCATTCGAGCATGTCGTACAATACTTTCTGTTTTCTGGCCATCAGGACGTCCATTTCATCAAGGATGAGAATGATACATGACTCTCGCTTCCGACCAAAACCCGTCGCTCTCCCACGCTTCCTCTGTCGTTCGTTCCCTTCTTCCGGCAAATTAGCAAACTTCTTTTCCAGTAGTTGTGCGGCTTGTGAAGGGGAAATCCCTCGAGTTCCTGTCATCGCCGTGTAAAGCTCGGAATAAACAAGATTAGGATCAGGTAAGCTCATTGCATTTACTTCCAATACATCAAAATGGGAGATATCTCCAGTAGCGCGTCGAGAAGAGAGATCCCTGATAATTTCTCGAACCGTCGCTGTCTTCCCTGTTCCCGGGACACCACTAATGTATAGGCATCGAGATCCTGCAGCCCTGGAATCGGCCTCTGTCTCATTGATGAACCCCAAGAGAAAGTCTCGAACATGCTTCTTCTGAGCATCCCTACATGGCAGAGATGTTATGGTTCCTGGATCCATAGGGAGAGCAAACTGGGAGGCGTTTGTGTTCCTCTTCTTGCGACGAACGATTCTCTTCTGCCCAGTTCTAGAAAGCCTTCGTTTCTTTTGGTTGCGTGTGCGGTTTGCAACGTCTTCATCTGAGGTATACATGCGACCATCGTCGCTGCTTGCAATTGAAATGGCATCAGTGGGACGAAAGTCATCATCTCCAAACTCATCAAGTTGTTGCCTCAGTTCCTCTAATGGATCAGCGAACTCATCTTCGAACTTTGAGGGCAAGAACACGTGCATACGCGGATCGTAAAATCGTCTGCAGTAGTACCGAATTGCACTCCCTTCATAGTTATCCATGTAAGAGCTTCGAACATCTGAGTCACAATCCGAGATGTTTCGGTCGTCCATTCCATTTTGGCTATCATGACTATATTTCCCGTCTTCATGTTGACCAATCGATACTGAATCAGACGTGACTTCTTTCGTAGCGCGAGAGGGCTTAACTGTAGAACGCTTTACCCGAGAGACTCCCTTCCTTTTCTTAAGTTGCACTTCGCCTCCCCTCGCTCTCGTGTTCTGAGCTGTGGATGCACCCTGTTCAAGGCCAAAGTTCTCCGGTAGTTGCTCTATGTCTATGACTGACTGGTTTAGTACATCTGAAACCGGTTTTGGTTTAACTTTGTTGCCCTCCCTGTACTCCCTAGATGGGTCTTCTGAGTCGCGTGTGACTCTGATATCTCGCCCGTCAACACTAGAACTTATCCATGTGGCATAGGAAGAAACGTCACAACGTCCAGCAATTGATTCAATCTCCACGTCATCAAAATGATCAGTTTCAAAAACTTCGTCTTCCCCAGATGCTTCTTTCGGACTCTTGCTAAGGTCTTCAGATCGATAGAACCACTGAACTCGAGCATATCCAACTGGACTAGGCGGATAGTCAAAGAATGTGGTAACTTTCCCAATGCCGGGTCTGATAGCGGATTCTTGGGGCCGAAGAAAAACACAGTCACCGACTTGCAATCGAAACAGACCTGAATGGTATTCATCAACGTTTCCATTAACAAGCAGGTCGGTAGAGTTTCTTTTTACATCACACGCCTCATAGTAACGCTTCTTTTTTGGGCCGTTACTCGAACTATGACTTGGATTCGTTAAAACAAGCTGCGGCTCTTCTAGTAGTGGCAGAAGGAAAAGAGAAGTTTGATCTGGGGGTGTCTTACGTGGCGACATTTGATCCACAGGGAATGCGAAGGAAACTCCAGTCGAAAAAGCGTCGAAACGGAGTGGTGGGGGTCTTCGAAGCAGACAAACGCGCCGATGCGATGTGGGTCTGCAAACTCGAGAGTTGCCGAATGTAATCAAAATTTCCCTGTTCCCTTGCTAGATAACATTTCTTTGTTGCTGATCTTAACCACAGCAACCAATGGGCTGCCCCACGATAGGAACCATGTACTTTCGTAAATTGTTAGTCAATCGGAGACGCACTTCATCTGGAACCCGTCTACAGAAAAGAATATTAGTGATGCGCAGCCTACTGTATCTTATCCTATTGATGAGCAAATTCGTACGGTCCAGACTCTGGATACTATCCAGTGGATAGCACAAAGGGTAGTTCAAAATTTAAAATTAAAAAACTAAATTGTCGATTTACAAGCTTGCCACTGCGTACACGTTTTGATTTCTTACTCGTTGAGTGCTCTGAATTGCGCTTGTGTAAGCATACACCTTCACATCACGGATTCGCCCTGATCAGGACTTGCTTGTATGATTTGAGATTACGATTACGTGGACTGTTCCTATCCATAGTATGCACGTGTGGATCACCATGGGCCTTATATGCGAAGGCTACGCAGTCCGTACCTTTGTACCTTGAATTTGGCGCGAAAAGCTTGTGGTGAAATGCGATGTGGGTTGCGGAACAGCACAACTCACTCAAAAGAAACAGGGACATTGCGTGTCAGTCTATACCGAAGGGTATCAACCAGCGGATAAGGCTCCGGCCGAGCTCATTATCTTCTGCTACGTCCACCATCTCCAGACGGCAAGCTTCAGCGTTCAACTAGCGACTACGGTGCAGCACGACAAACCTCATATTTTACTGTGTTCACCACACTAAGGCCACACGCTTCTGCTTTCCTTAAGCGACTACCGCGAAGTACAACAACCTCCACCTCAGAAATTATGGCCAAACATAGACCTATTCCCCTGCATACTTGGCAGCTAGATCGTTACACGCTCACCCCTACAGCTTGCCATCTACAAGCGTTCGAGAACAGGCGGCGCCCAGAACCTGACCCACTCGTAACTCTGCGCTTTTCGCGGTCTGAAGGAGGGCCCGAAGCTGCCCAAGAATTGCATGTTCCTGCTTCTGCCCTCCGCTGTTCCAGCCCCCCGTTTCAGGCGCTTGTGGCATCTGGTTTCCTGGAGTCTACGACCCACGTTGTTCACCTAGAACCTGAGGCGTATCCAGCGTTCCAAGTAATTGTGCCCTTCCTCAAATGTGAGGATATTGACATGAGAACTATGCCGGATAGTCTGCCGATTTATGCTGATCGTTGGGGGCTAGATGATCTTCTCGATGCCTGTTTTGCGTATGCAGAGACTCGGCCCTGGCCAACTGTTGACCGGTTCATGCTGTTTGCTCTTCCCTTAATGCGCTTTCTCCGAGTCCCACACACATTCAAACACGTTTTTGCGGTTCGTCTCGGCTATGGGCTTGAAGAGATAATAGACTGGTTCACAGGTGAAGAAGATTATCGCATTGAACGCCTTCGCTCCATTCCAGTAGCGAAGTCAGATTCTGAAGCCAGCGAAGATGCACCTGGCATTCGCTGCTCAATCCTTGTTGACGGAAGACCTTGCTCTCGTCCACCGAAAAGAGAATTATGCCGTAGATACTTTTGCGATGATCACTTTGAAACTGAGTATCTGAACGGCTCTCCACGGTACGGAGCAACTGTGGAAAATTCCTGTACACCAGAAGTGTCACCTGCGTCCCCACGTGCCCGTAAGCGACAGAGAACACATTATACCACAGCAAGTGCTTCTCCGCACAAAAAAAATACAAATGAAAAGAGCTCCAACCTCGCTGACCGGCACTCTGCCTCTAAGAGGGTTTCTATCCCTGCCCAGAATCTCGAGCACCACTGCCAAGAGAAGATCAACTCTGACCTCCAGGCAAATAGAAATGGAGGTGTAGAAGCCATGCTCGAGACCGCCGCTGATTCGGGTGGGTCTTCCCCGATGCGGAAAACGAGAAGCTGTGAAGCTGGAGCAACATGTTCGAAACCATCAAATGCAGCTTCTGGTCATTGTTCCGATGAAGGTGGAGAAAAGGCCGTTTCTCTTTCGTCTTTGAGTTTCTCTGATGAGACTGGAGCATCTTCAAAGAAAGCCAACCCGACGACGAGGTCTTCGGGCGGGGAAGAAAAGAAAGGAAAGAAACGAAACCGACATCCTGAATCATCAGACAGAGAATACGCTTTCTGGGACGCCATGAGAGTGCAGAACATGTTACCAAAAGCACTAAAGGAACTAATCTGGTACGCCGGTGATGGATATATTAGTTTCATCCTCAAGGGAATATTGCATGTTCTGGACAACGACCTGACAGAAGATAACAAAGTTGAGCTCCTGAAAGTTCTACCATGGGAGCGCAAAGATTTCTCTGCCACACTCGGTTCAAACTCACCGTTCACTTGGAGCACGTCTGACTGGCGGGTTGTGGCGAAGGCACAAGCACTCTCAGCGCATGCTCGAGCAGGTGGTGGTCAGGAGTATACTAAGATCCTTCATTGGCCCAATTTTGTTGGTAATGTGTGTGAGCCGTCATCATCAGCACACTCCTGGAACAAGCGCGAAAAATACACCTTTATAGATGACGAGGACGATTTATCGCTGTACGTCTCCTGGCGAACGAGGACGAGGTGTGACGGGGATTACGCACCTCTCCTCCTGCACGTATCCAATTGTGAGTCGGATGCCCTGGAAAGCATCAATCCAAGTCTTCTTGAACGGCCATTGGATGTTTCAGTGAGCGTGCGAGAGTTGGACTGCGGCTGTGAGGTGGGCTCGGAAACCAAGATGCCACTTGTTCCGAGGATGTTTTATGGTCTCTTGCGGTCAGATCTTAAGGTGCGAGCTTTGGTTGCGAGTCCAGGTTTGACATTCACCATTATGGATGACTTCGAAATGTCACGCTGGACCCGTCGACACCAACCTTCCTGTGGCCTCGTTTTGAGTCTCAGAATTCGCATCTGTGACGAACATCAGGAGGGTACAGACAAGAAATCTGATGGCTGTACTGAGGAGCGCCTGGGTCGAGGCAAATGTCCGTGTGGTTCATGTCTAGAGGATGACATATCCAGTGATGAAGAAGCACTTGAGGGTGATGTGTACAGCGATGCGTCTGAAGTGGACGAAGGTGACAGTGAGGATGATGATGACGAGGGTGATAGCGAGGATTATAGCGAGGATGGTGATGACGACTTCATCATCGTCGCCGCAGAGTAAACTGGCGAAGCAGGTTCTGTATATATAAAGGGTTATAAGGATACTCATTCTGGAATGGTTTTAGATTGCGGCCGTGTGACACAAGACTAAATCCCAAAGCAAATCATCGCCAATCATTGCATCGCTCTCCTATGATCATGGCTGAAGTTGTGCATACCCTTGGTAGTGTATTTGTAG
>JASCIV010000301.1:0-25565 GCA_030374735.1 Gracilaria caudata
AAAAAAGGGCTTTAACCAATAGGAGCACGAGCTACATAGGATCTACGTACTTGGCACTACAGTATTGGGAGGAGAGGTGCTGCGGCGGGGGTACGGCGCAGGAGAGGATCAGGCCCAAAACATTTCAAAAATAATGAGGTTCTGGGGGGGTCCAGCGACAGTTCTCACAGTGCGTCGATTTGTCGCTCCCCGATTGTCAGGAAGGTGTCATGCATCATGCAGGCGACGAATTCACTTGAAAAGCCCATCCACATCAGGAAATGCAAAATTTGCGTGTGCAAAATTTGCATGCACGGATCTCATTTTTCAAATGAGATCCGTTGGTGATGACTGTTCATGTGTTCCATTTCAACGTCATTCATTCATTCATTGCATACTTTCATGGTCGAAAATTTTCTCTATTCAAGTTGGGTGCTTTTTGTGTTCTGCTCATCTTCGATGAAACAAATACAACTAGAGGAAAAGATGACGTCGTCAGCAAAGGTTGACGGAAAGCTCCTGTTGACCTCGCTCTCTGAATTTAGAAACAGACGACTATACCCCCAGAAAAGCTGAAGAACTCCCAGTCCGGTTTTTCACGGGACACGTTCCGATCTCCAACAAGATGCTACCGAGTAGCATCTTATAGGAACTAGAAGTTTTTGAGGTGTGAGTGCGGTACAAATGTGAAGAAGGATGCGTAAAACATGGTCCGTAGATGTTCTGTAACAGATGCCTCCCGTCGAGAAGAACTTCCAAGAGTTGCGGAGCGACGCAATTTAAGCCTCCGCGATTTAACTCGACGGTATGCCAATAGGTTATTAGCATTCTTAAAGAGAGAAATCTTTCTATAGAGACAGGTTCACTTCAACCTAGCAATTGAAGGTTACTGTCCGAAACAAGAAAGGATTAATCTAAAGGAGGAACTGAACTCTTATATTGAAACAATGGAGTCGAAATTGCTGCATGAAACAAATGCGAATGTTCGTGTTGGTTCTTAAAGGCATGCGTGAAGATTTCTACGGGATGCGGATTCAGAATTCAATGTTCAAGGTATGTTAGTTGACATCATGTTACTCTGTATTAGAATCTTTGGATGGCACCTAAAATGCAAGTACCGCGACTACATTCGGATGATCCTTAGTATACTGCACATGTTAGTTTTATGATACTTTCGTGGATCTCACGCACCAAGGCAGCGAACGCACTTCTGGTAGACGAGTGAACCAGATGCGAATGTGAACGGCATGGTATTTGTTCCAGTAGAAATTGACCGAAACTAGTGAGCTATTGGTGCGCAGTTGGTGCTCCAGTTACGTGTATTAACAGTCAGCAAACACTTTTGGCCTGCATGCACGGCCAGGAGGCTCACGAAAACCTAAAGACTGCCTCCTAGATGCCACCGGTAATTAAAGTACGTCTCTTGGAACCTATGCGGGTAATGAATCTGTTTTCCTTTTGCTCCTGTCCAAATCACTGATCTTCAATATCCGTTAGTGGCTTCCGCGTCTTCAAAAACTCGTGTGGACAAACATCGGAATACCGGAATGTCGACAGAATAATCTGTCATCCATGGATTCGTATATCAGCAAAACGCCTGAGTAAAGTTGCTTGGATTGTACCACAGTTTCACCAGACGAATGTACTCATCCAGCATACTCACAGTGTACGCCAGTTTCCAAGGCTTTCCATTCTGATCAAGCAGACGAATTCCTGGAGAGTAGTGCAGCATAGCTTCAGCTTTTAGCTGAATGATTCGAGCCCATACTGGAGACTTTTTCTTTACTCTTCGAACGAACTGCCGATAAGCATCAGTATTTATGCGCCTCGCATCCCCCGCAAAATCAAGCCCCCAAAGGCCAACGTAGGATGCCAGTTGCTTCCCGTTGAGACTGGAGCTCGACCTTATCAAAGCATGCGCCAATATTTCAGGAAACGCGTCAGCAAACCGGGCAGTAGCGACCTTCTCCTGTAGCATTTCCGTATCAATACAATCTGACGTGAAGTTTGTCAGGTAGTTCAGGCAATCCTGACGACTGCGCTCTAGCTCTGGCATTCCATCGAAATGCATAATTATCTCATCTCTGGTATCAAACCAATGACTGGCAAACGTTATCATTCGAAAAGCTTTGAAAGGGAGGCTCACTCTCTTATTAGTGTCGAGGACCCATCTTCTCACAACGGCAATTTCATAAACTGGTCTATTCATGAAGCGAAATAGGGAACGATCTTCACACCTTTCTACTCTGCCTATGTCACCACAAGCTGCGCCGATTTTTGCATCACCAACAAAACGGCTCCAAAAGGCATCAAGGCGAAGCGTAGCAGGTCTTGTCCCGTCAACATCTTCGATGTTCTTCAATCTTGCTTGAATAACCATTAGCCTCGAGAACGGCAACTGGAAGATAGCGGCTTTGTAGTATGCCTCGGCAAAGCCATAAAGAGTTCTGACACCCATTTGAGTTCCAAATTTGCTGAAGAAGTCGATCACTTGACGAAGGCGGTTTTGCTTCAGATAGGATTTGATGGGGGCCTCAGGTGGTGCTGAAACAACCGTGGAGTAGAACTCCACAGTTTCTTCAAAAGAAAGCTCGAGCAAATCCCTACCGGTGGAGAAGTTCCAAGCCAAATAGTTTGTAAACTTCTCGAGATCTTGCGCGGAACATTGCTGAGGAACCCGCGGCATTGTATAACTTGAACAGAATTCAATCAATCTGTTCACAAGCAGCTTATGTTATTGCTGTATATTCTAGACAGAGAAAACAAAGGGAAGTTAAGTGGCTTGTTGAGAGTACAGAACACTTCAAAACAAGCAATGGAATGCTGATAATGAAAATGGTTCGCAATCTTGTCTCTGTTGTCCAGTGCGGTGATCTCGAAAAGGTGCTAAGACTCGACAGCGGCGGAGAGAGTGATGCGACTGAGGGGACTACTGGACCATAGATGAGGAGGACCTTAAAAAGTCCTTGAAGAGGTGGGTAGCTCTTTCTATAGAGGCATCTGTTACCACAAAGTGCTTACAACAATATTGGCGCTATGATCAGAACGTTTGATCGGGAGCAGGGGGAGTACAGGAAAACGAAGCATTGAGTGAGAAATGTGATTCAAGTTTTACGAAACAACTTAGATAATCCAGGCACGCTCGAGTTGATTTTCTCGATGGCTTGAAGAGATTCGCCGTGGAACTCTCAGTTACATCATGTTCATCTGCCAGCAAACGTGGGATACGGGACAACGATCCGTCTGTACTGCAATTACATTATCAAGCCCCGTGGGCATGAACTTCATGAAGGCTTGTTTTCATCTAGGTCTCTCGTGGAATTGCGGTTTCCTCCCTTGCAGACATATCTCTCGCTTGCAATGTTTTGCACGACATGTAGACGTTTGAATTACTGGACAAGTAGACTTACTAACAAGGGAATGCTACTGCTAAACTTAACTCATTCTTGAATAAGACGGCATGCATACACAGGCAACAATATGGTTGCAGCATGCAACAACCATATGTTGCAACCATGTGTTGATTCCGACGTAGAGCGCTTTGACGGGTAACATTAGATTGGCTAGAAGGCTGACGCTTTAACACCACCAGGGCTAGCGTTCCCTTGGTACGAAGGTAGAACACAACGCTACATGTTAAGTGGTGAGCATGTATCATAGCGATGGCGAACGAAAGAACGAGGATCATTTTGAACACGAGAGACGAATGATCGCCCCGTGACGTGTCAGCTGGTTGGGCGATGTCCATTGGACAAGTTGCGGGCAGTGCACATGCCGCTACTCGAGACAGTGAGTGGCACAGGTGCCCATTGGCCAAATGCATACACGTTATCCATGCTTCAAAATAGACTAAAACCGAATTCGCAGCCTTGCTTGCTGTGACCCCCCTTTCATACATACCCTTGGTAGTCCACGTCCGCGCTTCGCTCGCCCACCACGGCCCTTCGGAGCAGATCTCTCGCCTACCTCTTTGAAGAAGCTGATCTCTTGTGTCTGTGAGAGTGTACGACGCGGCAAGAGTATTAGACAACCACTCAACGCCCACGGTGCTAAAAGCCTTTCGCGAGCGCGTTCCAAGCTGAAGTCAATCTTGTTGTACCACAACCGCGGCTCTCCGGGAATGCCCCTCTCTTCTCTACGCTTCGATTCGCAAACTCACGCAACCAGTTTCCGCCACACCCCATTTATCAAGCCATCAGCTTGCGCCCGCCTCCACATCAACAGAGCTCGTAACGATAATGAAAATTGAGCCATCCTAGAGCTTGCCCTTGAGTGTAGATTCAACTGCAGAACCATTCATGCAATCTATGCTTTCTCAACGTCGCTCAAGCGAGCAAGCATCCCAATCCACGCACTCAACTCCGTCGCAGCAGCGCCTCGAGTCCGCTCTGCGCCATGTCAACGTTCTTTTTTCAACTACAGCCTTCCAAGAAAATGACACACGACCGGAGTCGCCCACACCCTCACAGCCTGCATCTCGTACCTCAGAAGCATCCGCAGTGCGTCGGATTTTCTCGCGCGAGCCACGCCGTCCTCCAGTTCACAGTCGCCTTGCAGTAGCTGCTAATTCAAAGAATCCACATATTATTCGCATATACCATCTTGTCGATTACGGTGTTAATACGCGTCCACTCATTCATCGCTCTTGGAACATCTCTGACATTCGCAGAATTGATGGACTGGGTCAACCAGTTGCGGAAAGCGTCTCATTTGCATTGCATTTTATCCCCACCAAAGTGTTCATCTTTCGCACACAGTCCCCGAAGACGAGAGCATCATTTCTATGGTCACTGTTGCAGACATGCGTGTCGAGGCTCAAACGCGCTCCACCTGTTCGGCATCTTCGTTTACTCGAATTGCAGAACTTGGCCGAAACATCAACTGCTGCTGACGATAACCTCCCCTCCATCAAACAAACAGCTTCAGAATCATCCCGTGCGAGGAGCGCCGATGCATCTGAAGGTCAGTCTGATGTGCTAGCAACCCGTATATCGGAAGCTTCAACGAAAAAGAATTCTTCTCGAACAATTCAATCCAAGCGCACCAGTCTGGACGAATCAAGAAACAATCTTAATAGAAAAGAAACAAATCGTGACCCTAGCTCCAGACTGGCTGACGTCCAGACGCAACAGGGTAGGCTCGGATCGCAGGCAAGACGAGGTCAACAGTTTCCGAGGGCCTTTTCTGAACCGAAACTTTCCGACTCCAGTCAGAAGCGAAGTGAACCCACTTTGGAAGACGATTCATCCCAGGAGGCCCCTCGTTCGGAGCATGTTCAACGAAGAGACTCCTACGTAGAGCAACTAGCTTTTGAAGCTGCGGCCAAGCGTTTCGGGAGGAAGCGCTCGTCAGCTGTTATTAACGGAAGCATAGAAGCCATGTCAAATTTAGATAGCGACCCCAAAGCTCTTTGGTTTGAGAATCGAAGAAGGCCGAACGAAGCGAACACGAAGGTGCTCATGGAACAGATGCGTTTGCACAGACAGAGAAAGCAGGCAAAGCTCAGTGAGGACGAAAGAGCTAATTTGCTTTATTCATTAGAGTTGTTTGCAGCGGACAGTGAGGGCCACTTGCATGAGTTCGGCAAATGGCTTGAAAGCTACATTCAGAAACTGGAGGTGGAGAACATTGGCGATATTGTTGATGTCGAGAGCTGCGAGCCATGTCACGAGACTGCAGAACATGAAGTGCCAAGGGATACAGTAGAAAAGGAAGACCTCCATGATGTTTTAATCAAATCGATCACGGCGGCTGATCCTTGGCTTCGCAAGTGTGAAAGCCTATTGGAGCCGTACGCAAATTTGTCACAAGAAATCAACGATGACATTACCCTTCTGGAAACACAGCGTGAAAATATTCGAGCGCTTCAAGCGGAGCTCGATACTCTTCTATATTCGATATCGTTCACTGATCAAGAACAGAAACTTATAGAAAGTCTGGAGATGATTTTCGCATCCGAGGGGAATGCCATAGATTATTCAGATTTGTTTGACGTAATTCACATGCTCTCGTCTAAATCTAACGAGATATCGAACCTGACGAAGTTATCAGGGATGTCTGCTGTCACAGATGCGCTCCGCTTGATATCTGAGAAACAAAATCGTGCCTCAAAGGTATTGCTTCCCGGTTTAAAGTGTTGTCTTGAGGCTATCTACGCAGAGCGACAGAAAGCCGTTTTTGCGCTTCATGAAACCGATTTAAAGTCTGACACTAATAGACCCTCGTTGAAAGGGGACCTTATTGGGAACTTTCGTCAAGGTTTGCAGTGCATAGCAGCGTGTGAGAACAATGCTTACTCTCAAGTTATCGATCATTATGTTGAGCTCTCATCTTCTTGGACTACAAATTTCCTTCGCTTCACAATGCAGGGTGAGCCACCTCTTTCTCTTGAGAACAAAGCCTTGGATGACCGAATGGAGCGCTTTGCGGAGAACTTATTATACAGCTGTCTTGTCGAGAGCCACCTGGCTTTTAGCCTTTTCAACGACCTGCGAGACAAGGAAACGACGTTACCAACTGTGCTTAGGAGACAGCTTCCTTCTCCTGAGGTCTTACGTGATTTCTTGAGACGCAGTGATCAAAGAGAAGACGAATTTGAAGCTCGCGTCCATCAGCATTTTTGGCGAGCCTTAGAGTCCTTTAGCAATGGACTCAACAGCTTCTCTGAACGGTATTTGGAGGAAGCAGTTGCTCGAGTGGAGCAACGTTTAGGGGTTTTGTACAAATCTTATAAGAAGCCGTTTCCTTTCGATGTTCTGAAGATCGGAAAAATGGAGCGGAGAAATGAACCTAGGATGGAGGCCCTTGACAGCTTCCAAACGAAATGCAGAGTGTTATGCGTCACCTCTCAACGACTGGTGGACACGCATGTGAACGTTGTGATGGCAATGTTATCGCAGTCACTTGATCTACGAAGAGAGTCGCAAAGATCTGAGTTTTTCTCTCGTGTGAAGAAATCTGTAGACCTCTCAAGTGAGCTGTCCCGCTCATACCATATAAATTCTCGAGATGTTCAGGCGGAGAGCAACAGTTGCAGCAGATCGCTTTGCGAAAAGCTTATTCGTGCAGCTCTTCGAAGGACAGAGGTTACTTCAGCTGCAGCCGGGGATCGTGCCGATGATGTGAAGCTGCAATGCTATGGTTACGTCTCTGCGAAGCTTGGTGAACCATCAGGTGAGAATTACCTCTTGCATTTGATCCGTCTGGCTGATCGTCTTAAGGAGCAAGTTATGAGCCGATGGGTAAACAGAAAGGTACTGAGAAAGGTATTTCATGAACTTTTTCGGGACACGCCAAGTCGAAGTTCTGAAAGTTTTCTCAAGCTACGGGCATATGTTATGGGCCTTGACTCTTCAGTCGCAGCAGGTGAAATTCGCGCGGTTGTACATTCCAGCTTGGGGGGAGCAGCAAAAACGTGCATGATCGTTCCGTTTTATGGAGATTTGATATCTCTTGTCAAAGAAAGAATGGACGAAATGTTAAGACGAAATCGAAACAACAAACATTTCTCTGAGTTAAGGCCGAGACTGCGTTCATTCACTGCAGATCTACTTTCAATTCTAAGAAACGAACTAGAAGCGTTGGAAGAAGCCTACAAATGATATGAGAATAACGCAATCTTGAAGAACGCTCCTGTTTCAGCGGGTGGAAGCCCATGTACAGAGGATAGAGGGCTTTCCATGTAACTTCATTTCCACAAGAGGTCGATAATCACCCCCGAGAGACGGACCTAACATCGATTTGAGGTTACAGAGGTATGACCATCATCATCATGAGCAAGTTTGTTGGAAGAACTCAGAAACACTTTGTTTTCATCCGAAGCGTGAACCTTTGTATTATTGATTAAGTTGCTAATGTACATACGACCACCCTTTGTAAATCTCATCTTGGACCGTGTGCATTGATGTCCTTGTCAAACTAACGAAGTTTTCCTAGTAGGTCAGCGACCCATTTCCGAATACAGTGTATTTTAGGTCTTCGACATCGTCCTCCTCGCGGATCCCTCGGTTTGACAGAAGGTTGTAGAGGTTTTCTAGAAATACTGCCTTCCATCCTTACAGACCAACGCGTTTTCCAAGTCAACATGTTGCTATATCCTACACCGAGCCTTGTCGCTCGCAGCAATTCGGAACGTCTCGACGCCGACACCGTGATCGTGGGCGACAGAGTAACAAAAAATGATTGCTTGTTTCGTTCGCATCTAGAGTTCAAAGGACAAATACCTTTTTCTCTTGTTTCTATGAGGGATGCTTTTCTCGGAGAGGAAAGCCGCATCGTTTGAGGTTCAGTCTTGTGGCAATAATTGACTATCTTCTCCATTATATTCGTGCTCCACTTCTCGTGTTTGTTGCGGAAAGCAAGACCAGCGTTTGTAAAAGACAAAGAAGCATCAATAGTTAGGACGTTTATGCTCGCCAACAACGAGGATATCATCTTATCCAATGCTCTGTGGCATAGGGTGTTTGACCCGAACACACTTCACTTCTCAGGCCCATACTATGAGAATTGCACCACTCTATAGACCGTAACTCGAACGGAGCTCCTGATGCTATAACGAGCCGTCAGGCAAGAAGGCGTGAAAAAGACAGTTAACTAGGCTAGACGTAGCATGACCAGAACAAAAATGAAAGTGACGAGCGTAACCGGAGAACAGTCGACTTCGTAAACCGTAAGCGCCATCACAATTTAACCCCAAACATAATGACGATCGCCGATCGACCAGACGCGACAGACGTATAGTGCTTGAATCACTTTGATAGCTGTGATATCTAATCCTTTCTACCCGTAGTTCATATTCACAGGGTATCACTGCTGCCTTCGTCTCTTTGATTTTTCAGCTCCTCGTTCCGACCTCGCTGCCTCGAGTCTCTTGCGTTTCTCAACAAGCTTCTCCATTGCGGCCACTTTTCTATTCTCTGCCCTCTTATGCCTTTGATACTGTCGCATCTTCTTTCTGCTCAACATTAACGTTGCCATCTCACGGCCTTCTTTTTCCATTTTCGCCTTATCTGCTCTGGAAAGTTCGTCCTCTTTTCCTTCGTCGTCTTCATCATCTTCGCTTTCGCTGTCACTTTCTCGCGCATTTCTAGAGTTACCGTTCTCAGCCTCTGCCATCTCAAACTCACCTTCGCCACCAACCGTGTCCATGTCTTCTGGTTCCTCGTCATCAACGCCCTCATCAGCTTGCGTTTGATGATTATCCACATCTTTATTATTATCTTTACTCGAATTAGACGTATGATTATCGGTTGCCTCCTCATTCTTTGTGGAACACTCCTCGGTTTCGGATGTTCTGAGCTTTGCTTTTCCATCAATATTCTCTCTGGCTGATTGGAAACGGCTTGGGCGTTCAGTAGTGGCCTTCTTCTTCTTCGATTTGTCTTGATTTTTTGCGTCGCGTTCAGCGTATACAACTGCAGCAGCTTCTTCCACCACAGATGTATCACCTGCTTTTATGCGATCAATAATATCTTTAAACCACGGCCGGTATCCGCCATCATCTTCTTCGGTGACAAACGGACTCAAGTGTGGAGGTAGAGGCGCGCCAGGGCCGTAAAGCAAAGTTGGTAGCAGCATTGAAGCGTTAATAGAATCGAACACATACTGGGGTTGCACGTATTCGAGCGACATATCGCGATCTCCTAAGACTTTCGGACGGTCTATAATCCAATGAGTATATTCTGACAGGCGGTTTTCACCTTCTGGTAGGTCGTCTTCTCTGGTTACTTTCAGAGCCCCTGCTGCCTTCAAGCAAAACTCAAGTTCGATATACGGTACTTCTCGTCCAAGAACAACGGATTTGCCCTTAAAAACACCGGACGCGTCGGTTCCAAGCCCGGATGTGGTCTCCTTTCCTTCGACGTCATGATTGTCCCCACCGGAATCAGTATCTAAATCTTCGTCGTCTGATTCATCTTCGGCTTTGGATTCCATAGCTAATTTTTCAGCCATTCTCACTGCATCTGGGGAGATAGCATTGGCCGCTTCTTTCTCTTTTGGGACGGCATCTCCATTGTCTTCTTTTCCAGGCTCACTGATCTTCTCTATTAGAAGGGAGGAAAGCTCCATGCCATTGGCCTCTGCCTGGCGAAGTATTTTCGGCGGATAAGCGAGATTCTGACTGGTATAGAGGCGGAAATTGACAAAGCTCATAATGCACTCATACAATTCGAGGAAAGTGAGCATAACTGAATAGTCGACATCATCTGGCAACACCTGGCTGAATCGATGAGGTGTGATCCACGTTAAATTCTCACCCATCAAATTCGCCTGAAAGTAATAACCTTTGATCGAAACAAAGACTCTGCGTATGGAATTTGTCTGAGCGACAAAATTGTGGAACTCTCGAAGCAAGCGTTGCGATTTGGCAACTCGTTCGGGAGCAATTCCCACTTTGTGATCGGCCGGAAGATTTGCGAATAACGCTATGATACATAAAGGGTCATCCAACTCACGAATAGCATCAACGAAGTTTGGATAGCGTTCCAGGACTAAATGGTCAAGTCTGCTTTTCGGCGTGTTGAGCGCAAGTCTGCGCAGAAGGTCAATTCTTCGTTTAGAACGCGCTTTGACAACTTTCTTCCGATGTGCATTCTGTTCTCGAATAGTATTGATTAGTCGCTCGTGAGCCAAGAAGTCGATGTCCTTGCGCAGATAATAGGTCTTGTCCGAACCCTCGAATTTCTTTCTTGGGTCTCTTGGATAAATCCCTTTCAAGATACAGAGTCTGCGAAACTCTTGTAAGGAGAGCTGCAACTTCTTGAGAGCCTTATCTCGACTGATAAACGCTTTAGCGTTGCCTGATGTTCCCTTCTTCTTTTCGCGGCCCATTTTGCGCTGCTTGTTCTACAGCGGCTGTGGCTGCGTTTTTAACAAGGTCGTCAAAGATATATACACCGGAGCAGACGCCGAGAACAGTTACGAATAACAGAGATCCTGGAGTAAGAGAAGCAAATGGATTGTATCTTAAAAACGCAATACGTTTTCGTCCGCTTCGCATTGACGAATGCACTCTAAGAGTTCAGGAGATACCCGCCAATGGTTATTATTGACAAGTCAAGTACAAAAACTGAGCAAACTTTGGTTCAGGTGCGAGCACGTTTGCAGCGTTTGTCGGCAATCTGTCTGCTTCGGCGTTTCCACTTCGGCTGCAATGGTTATAGGATCCCCGGGAACGAATATCATAAAGGTGAAGCTTCTCCACCCGTGGCAAGTTCACGCCGCCGCCATTGCAGACGGATGGCTCAATGCTGTAAACCGGATACTGTAATGCACGAAACACTACGTGTAGACGAAAGCGAGACAGACTGTATTTCGGACTCGTCTGATCCAAACCGAGGGAAGATCAAATTCCAGTACCCTTGGAAATCTACTGCTACGTGTAGAAAGCTTTGTGGCCGAGAATCGGCGGACATTTCTGCTTGTGGGTTGGAGAATTTTGGCGCCATCAAAGTGGCGGGTGCACACTGTTTCGGTGCTAATCTTGTACGACGGTACAGGTACAGCGTACCTTCGTAGCATCCATTCCATAACCCAATTGCGTGCCCCACTTGCTGGTGTCCCTCGGTCCGCGAGGGCGTATGTTCGACTTTCCCATCGCTCAACCGGTTTGCAACACGCTTTCGTAGCTCTCGCGTGCTATATACGTGAAGTGTCAATCCCCATGGTCGCCATGACGGAAGCTAGCGTGAAACGCATACAAAATGCCGGTTTGATAACCCAACTTCTCTCGGATATCTCTCCAGAACAAGCAATTCGATGGATTATGCTTCAAGGGATACAAAAGAAATCCTCTCCTAAACGAACAGTTCCGCACATTATAGCCAGGTCACTTTTTTCTATGGTGCTGCGAGCTCCATCCGAGTCAGAGGCGGAGTCCGCCAGAGATTCTATTGCAATCTTGCTTCGTGCCCCTCAAGAGCACGATGCATCCGCACTCGGTTTCTCAGGAGGAGAGACTGCCTCTTTTGTTGCAAACATTCTGGTGGACATGTTGACGGCGGCAGCTAATGATGAACCTCTATCACCAACAGGCCCTGCTCTTTCGTTTTACTCTGAAGCAGGGGCAGGTTCAGGCGATGCTGACGAGTTCCATACAGCGACTCCCGAACACAGAGTCGTGCAAAGCCATTCACACCAACGTCTGGTAGACATACGCCAACTGAACCTTGCAATGGCCATTGGCATATACGCAGACGCTTTCAAGAACAAGAGATGTCGAAATAGGCTTCTTGAAGTCTATAGAAGCAATATGCATAGAATTTTGACTCCTTGGTTGTCCATACTACCATCTACGATCGCGGAACTGGATCCGTCATTAATAGAAGCACTGTTCTCTTTCTACGATGGTCTACTTTCCGCTCTCGATGATGACGAACGTTCTGATATTGTGACTCGTCTCGTATCGTCCATCATGCAGACAGCACAGACATGCCCGAAACATCTCTCCTACTTCGTTGACGAAATTTCAAATAACGCTGTGAAAGTCGCCATGTGTCGTTTGTGTTTGATACAACGATTTCGAGTCGCAGATGACTATTCAAAACCCCTAACTGCACAGACTCTGGTAGACAAGTATCTTGCACTGAAACCGGTTAAAGGTCGTGTGAATATGGCCGTTCCCGTCCTTCTGGCCATATTGATCAAGTCGTGGATTAAAACATTACCCGAACAGAAAATGACTGTGGAATTCCTCGGGAAGAGAGCCGCAAGAGATTTACCGAAGTTTGCAAAGAAAATCAGTTTCCAACGAAGGCAAATCATCAATAGATATACGGAGACTCTGAAGGTTGATCAGTTAGCGTTTGAGACGGCGACCTTTAACATTGCAGACCACGTCATAAGCGCAAGCAAAGGCGAAGATTGTCTCAATGTATAACAGATGGTGCAGCTCGCAAAGCTTGTCGGCCCTCTTGCAAGGAATGACGGAAACCACCGCGGACATACTTCCAGACTAGCGTTGAGTTCAAGACGGAGGTCAAGTACAGGTGCATGTGTTTTTCAAAATCGTTACAGAGGTGATGACTATGATTGTATTTATGCTTCGAGAGAAGTTGTCAGGATTGTTCGTTATGTCAGTTGCTTCCTATCACATTTACTACTATTGACAGCAGAGTGGGTGGTACGGCGGATACCCTTCGTTTCTTTCTGCTCATGAACTTTTCTTCCCAGTGTCATTTTTTCGTCTCCTCCGCACTTCTTCACCAGATGGATTGTGAGGCTTTTCACGTGACCCACTGTCCTCCGATTCAATCGATTTTGTTTGAACACTTGGTACAGAGCTTTCACTTGAGGTCGTGGACCGTTCTCGATTGCCCTCACTGTAGCCGGAAATTCTCTGAGGTCTATCAGGACTTGACAACTTGTGAGAAAGAACGCTGAGCAACCCAACGCCGCACAAACCAAGCACTATACCGAAAATCTTATTGAGCTGAGTGTCCTGCTGTATCTTTGCTTCCATTTCATCAATGGTCAAAACGCTCGTGGAGAGCTTGTAAAGAAGGTTAAACAATGCAATTACTTCGTTCCTCTCAAGTTCTGGCGTTTCTTCCTCAAATAAGATCCGAAGCGCTGTCCCGAGTCCAAGGAACTGAAGCTTGCCCCAAACGCGGCACTTTTCGCATCCAACACAATCCATGATCATACTGATGTTTCGGAATGCACCGCGAAAGTATGGAAGCATATACTTATTCCTCTCCAAGAACATGTCAGACTCGTCAAACACTTTGTGTTGGCAATGAGGTTGAAGTAGATGCAGTTGGAACAAGTGCTTCACTTGTTCTTCCGTGAAGTTATCATTCTCTTCGTTACCAGTAAAATATTTAAAAGAAGCAGGAGATAGAGACGTGGAGGCTTTCGCAAGGGCGCGCATTGCAACCGCATAGGCAACATTTAAGTTGCTGATGCGCTCTGGGTAAGGTCGCAATCTTTCCTTATAAATCGCTACGTTTGGACCCCAAGTGTTACCGAGTAAGTACCGCCGTGCTATGTGCATGCTTATGGAAGCGTGTAGCCCAGATATCAGTCTGTAAAACATACGTTCTTCTTTGCACGTATCTGGATCGCAAATTCCGGAACGGCATTTGTCTGAAAAGATGAAACAGTTCTCATCATATATAGCTTGCCAAACTCGCTGAGAACCAGGGCCTGAATAACCGGTGTATTGCTCCGGGTTCCGCCTTAAATCGACGAAAACGCTTTTGCTTTCGTCGTCTCGCTTTACCCATGAATCATCGTCGGCCGTATACCACGTAGGTTGTTTAATGAAGGCGGCAAGGCCTGTCAGACTGCGGTCGACGTTGTTGAGCTCGTTGTCAGTGTCAGCGTTTGTGCATCGCACTTCGGGACTATCTCGCCAGGCTTTTGGGACTTCATCCTCTGAGCAATTTTGAACAGTGCACTCTCGAATCACGCATTTCGCGTCTTCGTCGCGCCAGAAGGGACATGGATTGTCCAAAGCTACTCTGAAGACAGAGAAATACGTGGAGTTGGAGACGAGTTCACGGAGAAGAGCGTTGATACTTTTTGTGGATTGTTGGTCTATCTGGCGTGCGTCAGCACACGTTTCCGGGAGCTTTGGCGGAAAAGGGGAGGAGCCGAAAGCAAGAGAAATGGCGATCAATCCAAGGACAGTGAGTGACAACTGCGCGAGGTTTGGTATCATGACTTCCCACACCAGGCGTGGAAGACGCTAACGATGTCCAAGTTTGACGTATCTATCCGATGGACACAAGACGGAGAGGGTTTTGAAGTTGAGGCTACAATTTGAAGTGTGCCGCTCGCTCATCGTGAGAGCATGATGTTAGTGCTGGACGTATAGTTATGCATGACATGGGTTGGGAATGCTTTCGAACTTCTAAGATGACCTGTAACCTGGGTGCTTTCATTGGCTAGTCAATGGAAATCAATCAAGATGTGCTCATCAAACCCTTTCACGTGGAACAGCACTGTTCCCACTGCCACTGCCTGGCTGGCAGTGACAGTGCCACCAGCGCAACAGCTCGACTTGACTACGGCACAGAATGCCACAGCACACACGTGGCAGGATTGAGTAATGAGTACAACTGAGACGTGCCCATGTGATGAGGGCGCATGATGCGCGGCGGCACGAAGATGCATCTCCCTCCACAGCAGCGTTTGGCCACTTCCTTGCGACGCCCATCTTGCGGGCCGCTAGGCGGCAATCCACGGCTCCGTCCTCATTGCGTTCAACCCAACCGCCCGCGCACTCACGCCGAAGCTCCGATTCCTTCCTTTTTAAGCTCTATGCCGAACAATTTGACCCCCATATGACTCTATGCCCTTCGACTACATTATGCAAGAGCCTTCATTTTCTGTCACAGCCTTTGCCTCAGAAAGCAATGCACCACCTTCCTCCTCCGAAAAAGTTCATGTCACTTGCGCGGCTACTTCTTCAAAGCTAGTCGTCCTCGGTCTCTCCGACGGCTCCCTGTCGCTCTATGACGTATTCGGCAACCGATTAGACCACCATCAATCCCTACACGTCGGTCCCATCGTCGCCGTCGCTCTTGGCGGAGGTCCAGGCGCGGACGAGGTCGTAGCCTCTGTGGGTTCCGCCCGAGCGGACATTCGGGCTGCCAGGCTGTTCACTGGTGGAAATTCATCCTCTCAAAACTCGCCCGCAGATAAGTCAATGCTGAGTAGTGCAACTGTTAGCTTCACCAAGTATGTGGACAAGGATGTTGTTGCACTTGCCGTTGACCCTAACTTTGGAAAACCGCGTCATGGCGACCGAGTTGCATACGCGGATACTTCTGGTCGAGTTGCCTTGTATACCGCTGGCTGGTTTGGTGGCACGGATATCACCATTGAAGAACGGCTTTCGGAACCCGCTGCTTCGCTTTCGTGGGTACAACACCTGCTTGCGTATGCCATATCTGAGAGCGTATATGTCTACGACACGCGCGCGAATATTCCTGTTTGTCGCATAGAGTCGCCCGGCTCAAGTGCGCCTCCGTCACCTATGCCTAAGCCTAAACTCTTACCATCACTTATAGATCAAGACGAAGACCTTCCTGATGAAAATCATGACGGCAATGGGTTAACTCCATCGGCAAAGCGGAGTGATTCCGCAGATAGAAAATCTTCATCGTCTCAAGTAACGGCTGCCAAAACATGGTCTCTAAAAACCAAAATCTTTATGGAACAGAACTTCGCGGAGCCACTTTCGCAGCATGGCGAATCAACAGTAATGTTGTACGTCACATGGCCGACAGGTGCTCGTATTGTTCGTATTCGTCCACACAAAGATATTGTGCAACCAGAGGACCGTTCCAAACGAATTCCAGTCCGAGACATAAAGCTTGTATTCAAACTGAATCGCGAAACTCTGCCCATTACAGAACTCTCCGAGGAAGAATTGGACGTGATGAGACACTCTGTAAATAACATGGCTGTCGATTCCCCTTTGCTCGCGTTGGTTCCGTTCGGTGAAAACGAGAATGTCGCACTCGTAGGCACACCGTCGAAGGAGCTAACTTTGCATCTTATATCAGAGGTTGGAAAGAGCGAAAAGAGCATGCGCATGCCTCATAAAGACCTTTGCGATGCCGATATACACACCATCCCAGGTGGCGATCCACTGGTGCTCATCTTTGGGCATCTTTGTGGGTCCAAGCGACAAATTGGAGCAGAGGTGGAAGACAAGACTGTCGCGAAGCAAGAAGTAGTGTACGTAAGATCTCTGACTACCGCTGAGAGGGTGAAATGGCTCCTTGGACAAAATCGTTTTTCTGATGCTCTTGAGATCGCGCAAAGTGCCCCAGGGGGTAGTCTACGAAGGGCAGAAGTTTCACTAGAAGATGTAGGCGAACAGTTCCTGGAATCACTTCGCGAAAATGGAGAATATGACAGACTGGCTTCGGTGTTAGGAGAAACCATAACGACAACAACTCCATTCTTTGGAGTGCGAGGGAGGGAAAAAGTAATGGCGAAACGAAAGAAACGTTGGGAAAGTTGGATAGCAATCTTCAGAAAGGCGCATAAATTGGAGGTCATCGCCCCCATGATTCCTACTTATGAACCCCATCTTGACAGTGCAACCTACGATGCCATACTGGCCGAACTTTGCGATAGCGATCCAGAGGTGATGTTGCATGTCCTTAAAACATGGCCGGCCAATGTCTACGGCGTCTCAGCAGTTACAATCGCTATTGAAGAAAGACTCGCAAAAGAAGAAAAGCAGAAGTGGCTCTCGAAGGAAGGCAGAGAAGCGTTACGCGAGGGATTGCTAATGATGTACGGTCTGTCAGGAAGACATGATGAAAACCTGAACCTGCTTCTGAGGGATGAATCTCCAAAGGTGTATGATTACATTCGATCTCATAATCTCTACGAAGCCGTGAGGTCCCCAGAAACAATTCAGGGGCTGTATAAAATCGATCCTAGTGCTGCCACCGACATCCTTTCACATGCACCAGAAACCATTTTGCCGCCAGAGGCAGTGGTACCGATCTTGATGAAACTGAATAATTCGGAGTGGACCTTCATGTACCTTCACGCTGTATTTCGGCTAGATCCTGAGCAGGCTCCAAAATATCACAACCACCTTCTGAGGCTTTATGTGCAACATGGTAGCCCCGGTCTTCTGTTCAATTTCTTGCGCACGAGCAGGCATTATTCCTTAGATCGCGCTCTTGAAGAAATGGGGGGTCCAAAGGGCCTGAAGCCAGGTCATTTAGCTCAGGAGCGTGTGTTTGTTCTGTCGAACATGGGGGATCTGAACGCAAGCATGGATATATTGCTCGATGAACTCGGAGATACTTTCGCAGCCATTGAATTTGCCTCAGACCTTGGAGATGTCATTCTCTGGGAGCGGCTCATCGAACATGCGAAGACACATGCGGATACCCTTGCAGCGTTGTTGGATAGTCCTGCCGGAGGAAAAGTTGATCCTGTGCGCTTGGTGCCGCTCCTGAACTCTGAGATGAGAATCCCTCACCTTCGAGATCGTCTCCATCGCATCCTTGTCGATGCTGCGCTGGAGAGGGCACTTCGTGAGGATGCAGCTTCAGCGCTACATCATGATGCGAGCGAGTTGCTTAGAAAGTTAGACAAATGTGTATCGGTACTCCCATGATGGGATATCCTACAAGTTTCGGGTACCTTGGTAGATTTCTAACTGAACTAACTTCCATAACGAGCTTACTTCTGATTGTATCATTGGTTATTGCCCCATCGCTGCAGCTTGAGCGCGCTGTAACTGTTCTGGAGTTACATCTTCAGCCTTGAAGAACGTGTAGGAGAGCATTATATCTTTGACATCAGCCATGTTTTCATCACAGGCAAACTCAGGATCAAGGTAAAAGAATACTGGCATGTCAAGCGCTTCGCCGGGTTTCAGGCGCTGTTCATCGAAGCAAAAACATTGCACTTTGTTGAAATAGATCGCGGCCTTCGCTGGTGTGACATTGTAGGTGGCAATACCCGTGATCGGCTCTGTGGAGAGGTTCTTTGCCGCATAGAACGCCAGAGCTGTTTCTCCTGGAAGTACAACCACCTCCGATTGAAGAGGAGTAAAGCGCCATGGAACGTGAGCGGAGATATCAGCATTAAATCGAATCTTAATGGGTCGATCTTCTACTACCTTTGTTTCATCTATTGCGGTTATGAAACCATCATTATCTTCTCCATCCTTAGTTCGAACCGTTCCTCCAAATCCGGTGACCTGACAAAAGACACGATAAAGTGGAACAGATGCGTAGGAAAGCCCAACAGTGGCGAGGGCCAGCGCCGCTGCCCAGGCGGCAAAGTTACGATTTCGCTCTCGTATGGCTGCTTCCCTCTCCGGACTTCGACGAGCTCCCCGAAATTCAGTACGGGTTTTCATACTCCTGGAATATGAACGAGAGGGCCGCGCTGAAAGCGAGCTTGCCTTACCCGCCGGTTGTGAAACCGGGAAACTTCTTACAGGGGCATGATCGAAGATCCAACGCCTTCGTAACGCAAGAATTCCTGCTTTCTGAAATGCATTCCTGATCTGCCCCTGATACATGATTAAAGAGCAAAAGTTGCAGAACGGATACCGCACGCCAGAGTCAAATCCGAGGATAGAGATAACCCTATCGTAGAGCGAGAGACAGAACTTTACCTGTCGAAAAAGATACCAGAGGCTTTTGCAGCTCTGTCGCCCTCGTAAATACCGCTGCCCAGTGGATTATTATTTTTGTCAATAAACTGCTCTGTGAACTGCTATTCGCATGCCTACTACCTGGGTCAAGAGAAACTCCATAACATCAAGATCATCATCATGATGTATGGATAAACTTTAAGCGAATGTTAAGGAAACTTCTGTACCGCAGACTAAGTAGTTCAAAAACAGTTTCTGAAACATCTGACCTCCACCTCATTCGAAACTTAAATCACTCTCCCTCGTGGGGACGGATTTAGGAAAACCGTTTAGGTCGATATGACTGGCGGATTCCGATTCTTGTATGTCGAGCTATCATATCTACAGGCACAGGATGTTTTAAGAGTAACTGACTTGGGACATTTGAAATAGCGGGTTTGGAAAGATTGATGAGGGAGCTTCCATCATGGAACCTCCCAGTTGTTCGAAATAGATACCATCATGGTAACTCTCTCTCTCTCTCTCTCTTCTACGGGTGCATTTACTACTTACTGCAGAGCGTCTATGTTCAAAGAAACGCTCCCTCAGTAAGTAAACCAACACTTTTCAGGCCACTGCTTGATGATATCTGCTAAGGTCTTCGACAATCTTGGCAAGGGGGTGGACATATTCGTCGAGAGAAAGTCAGCAATGGACAACGTAAAACAAAATGCTCTACGTCGTTCAGTTCATTAGGGCGACACTTGCCATGGTAACCCTCGTATCTATTTCGAACAACTGGAACGTGCGAAACCGAAAGTACGACTATCACTGATATGTTCCGACCTGATAGACTATCATTGATAGTCTACCATTGATAGTCTACCAGGTCGGAACATATTATTTCGAAGTCTGATTTCGAACCATGTTCACCTACCCTTGGGGTAGGTGTGCATGAAGATGTATGGACACAGTATAAGTTCAATGACTGAGTCCGCAATTAAATTACCCAGCTGCTCCCCAAACTTTTCGCCCAGTTACGGATATGTGTCCTTCGACTGTAACTGTGCACGCCAGCTTCAGAAGTAGTCTACATAGTTAACAGAAATCTGATGATCTTGAAAGAGCCACACAAAGTGCGAAATGGATCGCGATCGCCCTTCCTCATTACCCGGACGGGTTCCGTCCGACAGGGTTTCGGTTCCTTCTCCAGGCGATGGGAAGAGAAAACCCCCGTGTTTCTGACGTAGCAGTCACTGTCATTGTCAGAGTTCGATAAGCACGCATTTAGCCCCAAATGGCGCAGACAGAAAGAGGGGTGACTACTAAGTGATTCTTAAACGAGGAATTCAAACACGCTTGAACCACCGATCTCGTTTCTGGCATCTCATGCATGTTCGCTTGCAAAACATGAATCGCCCGCTGGAATCTTACGACACGGAGGGGTGAGGTAGCAGTTTCTGTCTCATGAGCAGTCCTCATTGCGTACTAATATAAGTGCTGCCATGAAGCCCGACCTGAGCACAAAGCGAGTGCCCTATCTATCTCTATCTACGTTTGTTAGGATCTAATAATATAACAGACCAATATTCGTAGCCAAGCAACTGGCGCAGGACTCACAAATCCCAACGAGCTGTCAATGGAACCGATGCTGTGTGTTTGGGATGATGAATATCTAGCTCCGCGTTTGGAGGAGAAGGACGAGTACGCGGGTACTGGCGTGCAGTCATGCACTGGTTGCCAAGCGTGAATATTCCTTGGCCTATATCGGAGCAAGTTTGTGCCGACGAGGTCGTGAACGCAGCAAACTCCGAATAATTCAGGTCAGCCAAGGTTTCCGGAATGCTACCGTCATCTAAGGAAGCAAACATGTGGGATTCCTCGCTTATCAGAGTTTGCGAAATCTCAATGACATCTTCTTTTGGCTTCTTTCCATTCCCTGTCATTTATAGGATCGGAAACGGTTGTGAGTTCTTTCACGGAAGGGGGAGGGACCTTCGTCGATGAACGGAGTCCAAGCGATCAGCGATCTAAAACGCAATCACTTCGCTCCATGAATGCTAAAACAGTTGCGACCAGCGAGACGGTTGCTTCTGCTTCTACTGCTGCTTCAGTACTGCAAACCCGGCAATATCGGCATACGATATTATAGAGGAGTATGACGAGCTCTTGAGACGCCATCACGGTGCCCATGGAGTAAGTAGACGACACAAGAGCGAAACTTGCTGACCACTTTTCATATCGGCTTGCTCTAAACGGGGACAAATATCATAGATACACAAAGCTGTCGCACAAGTCGCATCCAAGGATGCAGGGGCAGCTGTCGTGTTACAGACGATCAATATCAACTTGCGCTCTCTGTGATCACTTCTGAGTATGAAACGAACGAAAGAGGAGGTGTTGCTAGGTTCCCAGTAGACCTCGATCATACGATTATCGTTAAAAGTAAAATACATCGCATATCGCTCTCATGCAACCAGTGCTGGGTTATATATTCTCTCCCGCAATAAGGATTCCGATCGACTGGAATTTGCACCAGTATGCATTCCTTCGACTGCAACAGGCCTTGTCAACATTGTTGAACCGTCAAAAACATCGCGCCCGTGAATATGAGTCGGGCCGTTTCCTTGTTCATAATTGCGCCACGCCTGCCAATACAGACCTTCAACGTTTCGAACCCACCGTTCTGTGTCGAAAAGGGCATTTGTGTACCTGGAAGCCTCAAGTTTTGCTCGGATAGCTGCGAGGCGAGGTCGATTCGTTGCCAGCTCCACAGCCAGATCCTCGTACGCGTTCATGTCGGGTGCCACAAGCTCAGGGAATCCAGCAGCAGTAAGAAGACTTGCTGCCACTCTAGATGCGAACAGAGAACCCGGACATGTAATCATTGGCACTCCCGACCACAATACATCAGTCCCCGTAGTATGTGCGTTGCATGTGGGGGTGTCCAGAAATAAGTCGCCTAATCCCGCTCGGGCTACATGTTCCTCTTTCCCTGCTACATCTGTAAAAATGAGCCGGTCATGTCCCAAACCACGAGCAAGAGCTTCATTCCTAATTCTTTGTTCGGCTGTCGGAGGAAAGCGCAGTAGCCATATCTTCGAATTGGGCACACGCTTCAAGATCCGAGCCCAGACATCAAAGGTGTCTGGCGACAACTTGTAGAGTTGATTGTGCATGAGAAAAAGAAAGCAGTCCTCCGGGAGCCCGTAACGTGCTCTGGTAAGAGGGCCAGAGGGGTATGCGCTGGGTCCAGGGAAACTGGTCTGCTTGTGGTCGTTCACAAAGTAGCTATGCGGGTGATACAACAAAGCTTCTGAGTGCATTCTAGATGCCAGGCTGGGCGGGGAAGTCACAACGTCAGTGATAAAGTACTCGATGTAATGAGCGCCTAACGTTCCTGGGAAACCCATGAAAGAAACTTGGATCGGAGCAGGTCGAAGGGCGAAAAGCTCGGTTCGGGCTCCCTTTGTGTACCCGTTGCAGTTCACTAGAACATGAATTCCATCGTTTGCTATGGCCTCCGCAGACTGTTTAGCTGACAAACCAGAGATATCCAGAAAATGTTCAGCTTCTCTCTCGATGCGTCTTCTCCAGTGGGAATTATCGGGCGGAGTAAGTGCGTAGCAGTAGCACTCCACACTGGTGCCCTTGCCATGAAGACCATATATACTCTGCGTCAAATGGCTGTAAGGATGATTATTATAGTCTGACGAAACATAGCCGACTTTCAAACGTGCCTTTGGACCTCGAGGTAATACCCATTGCTGAGTTACAGGAGGGATTCCCGCAACAACCGACTCCGCTCTTGACGCATAAGCAGCCGACAAGGCCTTGAATTTCTCCGGGCTCAAGGGATAAATAAGAGCGTGAAACGGTTGCACGCTTGGCAGGCCAGTAATGAGCACCGGGGAGACAACAGAAGGCGAACTAGTAATGAACTTTGCAAACTTGCTTGTCAGCTGCGACTTCCTAAACACGGCCGGAGAAGACGGATGATGCACATATTTTCTACGAGCGAGTCGGTCTGAATTTTCTTCTTTCAGTGTACTGGTGGACAAGGACCCCTCTCTTTCAGACCTCGAGCCACAAGCATCGACAAGTTGTGGAGTAGAATTTGAAAGCGCACCCATCAACGTATGCTGCAAACAAGTAGGAGTACCAGGGTTTCTCATCATGGCAACTAACTGCTTATCAATAATGGCCAAGAGAGTGGCAAAGTTCTGAGTTCGGTCCGACCAGTCGCAAATCACACTCAAAGAGTGCACCATATTACAAAACGCGTCCGGCAGGTCAGGTTGTAGTGAAAGAGCCGCCTTATAACTCGCAACAGACTCCTCAATCTTGTTCAGATCCTTGTACGTGTTTGCCAAATTGGCATGATGATCAGCCGCTTCCGGTTGGAGAGTAACCGCTCGGATATAGAACGGAATAGCTTCATCGGTTCGGCCCATATCTCGCAATGCGGTACCAAGCCCGGCAGCAGCTTCAGCCAGATTGGGATTTCCCATCAAAGCGGCCCTGTAATGTGACTCCGCCTCTTGAGGCTTTCCTTGATCTCGAAGCAAGCCCGCCAAGTTGCAATGGGCAGCCGGGAATCCGGGCTGGCAGGCCAGTGCAGCATTGTAGCAATGCATGGCATCAAAAATTGCGCCTCTGGCTCTCATAGCGTTGCCAAGGTTGTTCCAGGCGTCAGGATGTCTTGGAGAGATGCTCAGCGCCGCGCGATAAGCCATCTCCGCTTCCTGGATGCGGTTGAAGTTGCGCAAGGTATTGCCCACGTTGTTAAAGATATCCTCCGCAAGAATCGCGCCAAACTCCAGTGCTGTGAACTCGGACAGATTGGGATCATATATGCCCTGACTGTACATGGCACTAGTAAACGCGGCTCGAGCCTCTGCAGATTCCGGACAGAGCACCACACAAGCTCGATACACATCGGCAGCCAGGTTGAGGTAGCCCGCATTTTGACAAGCACGACCAACAGCCAGACAAGACTCTAGGGTATCCACCGGAACAGTGAACTGCAAGGGCGCCAACATTTCTTGCATGGCCATGGGTGGGGCGGCGGAGGAAACCTGAGCATTGGGAACAATTGGCTGCATGGTTAAGTCTTGAGACGGGTCGAGATGCTGTGCAGAAGTTTGACCCAAGGGCTGTTGCGGTGGGGCAAGAAGCAAGGGGGTGGGCAACAGTGACATACTGGCAAACGGTTGAGGTGTGGCAAGGGCGTCTTGAGCGGATGGTTGGGCGACATAATGATCGGGTGTAGAGGATATTCGAAAAGAAGGCACGGCAAACATGTTTGGCGAAGGTTGAGCATTTGTAGAGGACTTCGACACAAAGGAGTTTGGGAATAGGAGCTCTTGTGTAGTGTGATCATCCGGCGGATTGGGAAACTGTTGGTGCAACACAGACTGCGGTTGGTGTTGGAACGAATCTGGCGCAGGCAGGGTGTTGATGAGCGATAAATTGGCGCTCCCATCGTGCGGAAGATGAGGTTGAATGTGAGAGGTGTCGGGCATGGGATACGGCATATTGTGCAGCTTGGGTTGCACTTGCTTTGGTTGCGGCGGCGGCGACGGCTTGGGCAGTTGCGGCGTTTGCAGTTGAAGCGGCGTAGACGAAATGGATGGATGGGGCACGTTTTGGGGGTGGTGGTGGTGGTGCGGAAAGTGCGGAACAGAATGAGAAGCAGAAAGGTGAGCATGCTCACGGTCGAAGGATGGCACGGCGGACATGACATGTTGCGACGCGGTGTCAACCAAGGTATGCGAGCCCTGCACGGAGGGGAAGGTGTTGGGTTCAAAGTAGTGTACATGTTGTTGCGAGTGGTGGTGCGGTTGAGGCAGCGGCGGCGCATGCAATGCACGCTGTGACACATTGAGCTGGTGGTGCGCGTGCACATGCGCGTACGACGGCTCGGCCAGCACGAGCGAGTGCGGGTACAACTCGGGCTGCGGCTGAGGCGGTTGTGGCGGCGGTGGTTGGTCGTGCTGCTGCTGCAGCAGGTGCGGGTCGTGGTGGATGGGGGCGAAGGGCTGCTGCTGCTGCTGCTGCGGGTGGTGGAAGTGAAGCGGGGGATGCAGCGGGGCATTTGGCGGCGGCGCAGCGGAGGGGAAGAAGGGGTTGTGAGACTGGACAGGCATGGTTGGCGGCGGAAGACGACAGGACGACGACGGAGACGAAGAGAGCGGCGCAGGGGCGTGGGCAATGCGGGAGCGCGCACGAAGCTGGTGAGGCAACGGAAGGCGTGGCGCGAAGTGCAGGGTGACGGCCATAGCAAGCGCGCTCAAGGGCCGAGCGGGGAGCGCAATTGGGGGCGGTCAGGACGGATCCATGGAAGACGTGTGTGGCGGGGGATGAGGTGAGATGCGTTAGAAGACGGAGCACTCGTCGCGACGCGAAGCGATGCGACGGGCGATGAGACGGGCGAAGAGTGCGCGCGCGAGCGGGTACGGTTGCGGAGGGAGGAGGGAATGTGGAGAGCGAGCGAGCGCGCACAGCGAAGGCGGGGGGG
>JASCIV010000302.1:0-25374 GCA_030374735.1 Gracilaria caudata
CTTACAGCAGTCGTTTCGGACTTTTTTTTTTTCTTAATTCGGATTTTTCGGATTTTGGTGATCCGAATCCGAAACGAAAGAGGCCTGGTGTAGATATGCGAAAAATGTTCGCCCCACCAAAACGCCGAGTATGATAATCGCCGTTCGACCCACCGCGCGCGTCGTCGCGCCGCGTCGCCAGCTCGCCGCCCCCCCCCCCAAACGCGCGTCATGCACAGGGGCTTGCGCGTGCTTCAAAGCGCCGCTTGGTCGCCGTCATGCGTGGTGGCAATGCTCGCGTGCCTTCCCTCTACGCGCGTCGTATGCGACGCTCCTCCGTCGGAACCGTCGTCGTCCACTGCTGCGCCATCCATGATGCCGCGCGCCGCGCTCAATTCGCTTCGACGACGACGAAGCGATGACATGTCGCAACCACGCGCCGCCGCCGCCACCGCCACCGCCGCCACCGCCGCCGCCGCCGCCGCTGCTGCGCCGCGCGCGTCGCAGCGGTTGGGAGAGCTCACCTCGAGGGATGCGCTGGCGCAGTATTACAACGCGTTTGCTGATCCGGCTGTTTCGCCTGCGTTTTTGAGCGCGCTTGCTGCGCTCACTCAATTGTGTGATGGCGTGCTTGCGTCGCTTCCGCACGCTGATCGACACCACATTGAGGAGCGTCGTTCGCGTCAGATTCCGAGCGGACTGGATAGTGGCATGTATTGTGTGCGATGTGCGTGTGAAGAAGCGTCACTCAACGTACAACACATCGAACCAATGCGTGAGTTAGCACCCAGATTGCATGCGATTGCAACGCGTTTCGAGACGTTTCAATTGAAGCAAAGCGAACACATCTCCACTGTGATTGCACGCTTTCTACCAAACGACTTTCGCGCCAGCATTTTCTCCGCATTCAAACAGAGAAGCGAGCGTGTGAACCGACAAGCCGTGCAAGAACTGCTCAACAACGGCGGCACCATTGCGCAAAAGTACGACCTACTATGGCAACAACAATGGAAGCGCCGCGAATCGCTCGCCATGATCGGCAACGCCACCGGCGTGTGGCGCTGGTTGGTACGCGTGTTGGCGGGCGTACCGGATAATCTATTGCTGTTTGCACGCGAAATCAACGCGCCCAACGGACTTACCGAGCCGCTGCGCGCCAAATTCGCGCCCGCGTTGCAGCAGCTGGCGCGCTGCGCCATTGAGATGCACGCGCTGAGCGCGGCGCTGCGGCGCGTGCACGACGAGCACACGGCGCAACACGCGGCGGAGCTGTTGCAGCGCTGTGTGGCGCTGTTTGAGACGGAACAGCACACTTTTGTGCAGTGTCTGCAGAACGTGATTGTGAACTCGCCGTTCTTTGTACAGCCGGAGGAGGTGGAGGCGATTGTGCGCAGCACCGACGCCACGCGCGATGGAGCGGAGCAGCAGCAGCAGCAACGCACTTGATAGCAACGCACGCAAAAAACTCGTGAGGCTGCGCTCGCGCGCTTCCAAACTGTAAAAGTAGATAACGAAAAAAGTGGCGAAAATGCGGTGTGGGAGAATCGAACTCCCGTTTCCACGGCCACAACGTGAGGTCCTAGCCACTAGACGAACACCGCCTCCTTCAGTGGCACCGGTTGCCATCACTCGCTGTATTTATATTTGCAAACTAAATCATTCCTTAGAAGGGACCGACCCCCCTGGAGCAACTGCCCTGCACACCCTCCGCAACGCTAGCGAGCCCTCAACATCATCATCATGTTGGTTAGCTCTTCTTCTTCGTTGCTGCGCACGTTTCCTCCCATCTGCAAACGCAAGCTCAGTCGCACATATTGTTTGCCAATTCCACCATGAGCCAACAGCACAATCTCAGTACCACTGCTAATCCTACTCCGCGCGTGCCCACACCCCCCGAAATGTCGCGTTTCGTTCATGACAACGCCGTGGACTACCTCGTAAAAGAGCATCATCGCTCCAGCGGTGAGATCTACACCGTCACCCACATGCACACCAACGCCAAAACATTCATGGTACAAGGCAGAAAACCCATCCGCGTGTCGCTCGCAAGTGCTGGTATGCAATTCAACCACACCTTACCCAGAGAATTATACGATCTCCAACACCAACTTCTGTACCGACGACGCCAGAACAAAGGCGCTACAGTGCAGTTGCTGTACGCCGCCACCGACACAGCCGTGGTCACGTTCCGTAGAAAAGCGTTTTTCCCGGGCTTTGGAATGTGTACCATTCTGCTGTGGTGGGGTGAAAGAGAGGGTGCGCATCATGTGGAGGTGACGGGAAACACGTGCAGAATCGATTATCACTTCGAGCTCAGGGACGTTGCAAGTGGACGCATTGTGGCACGCGTACGGAGAAAGGGCATTGACGGCACGAGACAGGTGAATGATTGGACCTCTTATGTGCTGCGTGTGGAAGCGCACCAGAATACGCCGCTTATGGCCCTGCTTTCCATTGCTTTGCTGGAGGAGTATCGCGGAGATCTCTAAGTTCAGTTTTCAACTGAAGCGTAACGTGTGCATTCACAGCATGTGCAAGATGCGATTGTTGTTGCTCACCCTTGACTGGATCACTGCACTGCGGTATTGTATTGAACAGGTGCGGTGATCCCTGCTGGACAACCAAGTAGCTGTACGTTGTCTCGAGATCGATAGAGTCCACGTCTTTGACCGTTTAAGATTACAATGCAAACTAAGAAGAGAAACCAGAGGGGAAGCCTCACTTGAGTGTACACACGCGTGGTATCAAGACACAGCTCACCGCCGACGAGCTCTTTGAGTCAAAGAGTCGTACGAAGGGTAACTGCTAACTGATGACGAAAATACGCGTCGCGAGAAGATGCGCAGCAAGTTTGTACTTCCCGCGGCAGCTGTGTATGAAGCTGCTCTTCCCTTTGCAAAGTATAGCTCGTGATTCGCTTCTCTCCATCCTCCTCCACTTTTGACGTTCGCATTCCGTTTAACTGCATCGTGTACCGCCCTGAGCCCACACATCAAAGATAGACGCGCACAGTTTGCTGATTCACACGCTTTCCAAACTAGTCCACCACCAACAAGAATGGAAATGATCTCTTTTCTCCTTGCGTCTTGTTTTGTCTTTGGAACACATTTGTTGCATCATCTACATGTACAATTCATACGTCTTCTTCCATACAATATGCTTTTCGACATCTTGCACTCACGATATTATTTCTCTTCTCTCCAAGCAGTGCTTTTTGTAAAGCATCGCAAAAACTGGATAGACATTGTCAATTCTTTGTACCAAACAAGAAAACGGTTCCAGCTCTACTCTTACGGCTACTACCAAATCCACATCGACTGAAACACCAACGCATATTGGGTTTTGACTTTAGAGACTGCTGTCTGAAAGAATGAACTCAGGAACAAACACAACCAAAAGAAAAAAGAAAAAAAAAAAGTTTTAATGGAGGCGAAGTATCTAACGTGTGTTAGACCTTCTAAAAGGTAACATAGTTATGTACCGTCAACACCATCAACTCCCGTGCACACCGAACAAGTGCACTCGGTACAACACGCATCTCAGGCTTTCGCCCGGGTCTGCCGCAGGGAGACACGCCCATCATATTCTAAATGCCTCACCCGAGGATCGTTCGGTCTTTGTGGCGTCGACAATCGCGTGTACCGAGTGCAGTACCACAGTGAGAACAGCCATCCCTCCCTCTGAAATGGTTATCGGCTGACTTTCTGGCCTTGTGAGGTGGTGCACGAGGTTGAGGTGTTGAACGATAATAACAAGATAAGTCCACGGAAATCTGCAAACCAAATATCAAAACAGGGAGAGAGAAAGAGAGAGCAAAACCAGAACAGAAGATGACAGAAAGAGTGCGGTTAGTTAAACAAGCAGAATGTCGCCACGGTTGATCAAAGTAAAGGAGAGGTGATGAACGTCCAGAAAAAGAAAAGTGTGAATTAAGGATGGAAGGGTTGAAGGAAGAATGAGCGTTGAGTCAGCGAGGAGCAGGAGTGATAAAAAGAGGGTGAGAGGGGTGGAGGGGCTCGAGCCCCGAGCATAGACGTTGATGGAAGTTAGTCAGACGAGTCGGAGGAGCTGGTCGCAAGCGGCTTTTGTACTGCTCTGAGACAAGTGCAAGTCACAGCGTCTGCTGGGAATCTGGACTCTCGGCTGCCACCACGTCAACATCAACGTGACTGCAAATTGTGAGAGAGTGCGACGGCAAATCAAAAGAACGCATGGCGATACCTGCATTGGCTCTTCTTTTGTCCCACTGCTTACAAGTCGAGTCGTCACTACCAGCTATAACAGGTGCTTCTCTTCCGAATTGAGTTCACATCGATCAAACTTGAAACATTCATGTTATATGAGTGTTTACATTCCATACTGCACGACGGCAAAGAACTTTTGATGTGTGACTGAATTTGAGGGACGTAATACAATGCTTTGTTCATATGAGTAAGCACTCGTTGAGTTCGACAATTCGAGTGGTCACTTTTTGTTACCGAATTGAGTCACACCGGGAAACCTAAAGGTTTTTCTTTACATCACAGCATCAAACGAGGGTGGCGTGTCAATTGTTTCGATTGGAAAGCTGAAGGTTGTGGGTGGAGAGCGCAGTGACAGCAGCACGGATTTGTCAATGCTCGACGACGGTGTCGTGCAAGCGTGTTGGGATGCCGATGGTCGGCAAGCGTTAATGTAATATTGCGAGGCGTTGGCGGTGAGAGCTGGAAAGCGAAATGGCCTACGTGCAACGTCGAGATAGACGGATTGTTTGTTCTGCAATGCTCGATCTTCTGCGGAATCTGCTTTACGGATGAGGGGGTGAAGGGAGCCCATTGGCACGAAGAGCTTTATGTTTGAAGCTTTATATTACAACAGTTGCGAACAGCTACATGTCAAGACACTTCAGAGTGTAATGCGACCGAACAAAAAGTTTCTGAGGACTGCGCTGGAGCTTTGGTGGCTGTGCTCGAGGTACGGTGTACAAATGTTGAGACAAGGCGGCATTCTGTGCTCAGGATGTCAGCAGGAACGACTTTGCCAAGAACGCCCGATCCGAAGCTTTTCAATAAGTTGTAATTAGGCTTATGTGCTCATAAAAAGAAGAAGCTTTTCAGAATGCTCCCGAGACATTGACCATGCTAGATCTGTAGCTAAGAAGCATGAAGGGCTTGAGGGAATTGCGGATCTTCTGGAAAATGGGATGGGGGAAGTAGAAAGGGGAAGGGCACATGTGATCCGCCTTCTCGTGGTGTGCCTGACTTTCCCTCTTGGGAAAGCGAAACGGATCGCGTTCGCGTCTCCACAGGAGGCCGACACTTTTCGAAGCTGAGGAAGATGAGCAAGCGGAACCGCTTTATCTTCCAATACATTCCATTCCAAGCTTAAAAGAAGCAATTTGGGAGGAAATGGAGTCCTCGCCGGAGTGGGTGAAGTGAATGACACTTTCAAGGTGTGCACGAGATATCGTTGGTACCAACTGACTTTGCTGAAGTGAATAGAAGAGTGAAACAGAAACGAAGGCTACAGCCTCTGTTTCGTGCTCTGCCGAAAGCAATGGAGAACGAAGTCGGTTTAAGAGATGCAAACTACCTTTCGGTAGTTAATGGCTGCAGGCTACAAGTATTATAGGTTGCTGGGTCTTTAGCAAACCCACGCGTACGAGGAATTAGCGTACGCGTTTTCAAACACCAGAGAGAGAGAGAGATGCAGAAGTCGCCTTGGCTCAGCTTTTTGTTATACACACCTCGACTTTGCATCTTCTTGGATCTTTTTTTTGCAGGAGAAACGAATGGTATGTACTTGCAGACCGGGCGTCCTGAACAGTGTGGAGCACTACGTTTTGCGATGCCCAAAGAGGACTATTTCAAGGCGCTTATGCTTGCCTCCTCTTTGCGAGCGTTGGGGTTTCCTTGTTGCTGCTTTGATTAGAAAATGGCTAGAAACATGTTGGCCTTTCTAGTGAGCGCTTTTTCAACAAAGACGCTCCGGAGTAAGTTGTAGTTAAGCTTATGTGCTCATAAACAGATATATATATAATCGTTTATGTTGTCGAATATTATGAAGATTGATAAGCATGACAAGGGGAACATATTGAAGAAAAAGATTGAAATACTTTGCAGGCTGCGTGGGCAGTTGTCCCGAATAGATAACGAACCAACGAGACCTTTGTTGCTAGAAATTGAAGATTGCGCGGTGCAGCCTGCGCCAGCATACGGATTCTTCACTAAAGCGGATTTACCCTGTCCAGGGTGAAGCGCAGAATCCGTATGGTGTCGAATGTACGAGGCGATGGCGATTCTCCGCCGTCACTGTGAGCTGCACACGCTGGTGCCAGGCGCAGTACCAACGTATGGAATTCGGTAATAGGGTTCGTCCCTCGCATGCCACACAACGTGCTCAACAAACATCATATGCAAAAGTTTGAATCATGAACTGGAGCTCAATGCGGCGCGTTTGCTATCTCGAGCTGTTAGCGAGGCACCGCAGTCGGTGCTTTCACCCATGGCGCTTGCAGACCGGTTGTGTGCCATGGCTGCTTGACGCAGCTCGATAAACTGTTCATTCACGAGAAGTCGCTTGCAATTCGCATGTCGATGATACTCATCAGAAATGCTCGAAAGACTCAATCGCGGCAACTTTCTAAAGCGCCCCGCACAACCGTGGCCGCCCGATGTCGTCGTAGCGAGCACATAATACAAGCCGTAACCTGCAGCCAGGCTGCTTTTGAACACAGTCTAAGATACCCTCAAGCTCACTCGCAATAACCAACATCCCAGCTGCGCAGCATGCTTTCGTCTATCAGAGTGTGCATTTTGATCTGGTCTCCTGGTTGCCCACACTTCGGTGAAACCTTGCGAGTTCCAATCCTTAGAATTGGACACAGCCCCCAGTGCACCTGAATAGTATCTTCGTCAAGAAACGCTCCTTCCCAGCCCGCAAGCCGCGCGAATCCAGATCTTAACGCCACCAATTTCTGTCCACCCGCCAGTAACCCGACGTCAACAAACGCATTTTCAAATGCTCCGTAATCTTTCTCTTCTCGTCCATCTCCCATGTGAGCGAGATGCACTGGGCGCCCATCCAATGAGGCAACCTTTGCGTTTGGCAGTACGTCATGGATTCCCTCTTCCACCCATTTAGTCGCATTTTCCGTGTCTGTCGCAAAGAAAATGTTGTTCAGTGAAAACTCTTTCGCTGCTGTGCCCACGATTCGACCAAAACAAATCGATGCCGTTCGCAGAGTCAGACCTTTTTCCTCAAGATTAAAACGACGCTGTCGTTCCCCAAGTCCTACTCCGAACCTTGCGTGCGACGCCAAGTATGCTTCACCTCTGAATGGATTCCTTTGCGTTAAGGTTTTTCGGAACGATGATGAACTCGATAACAGTGCCTGAAGGAGAAATGGTGCCAACACACTATGTGGTGGTTTGAACGCCCGAAGATTAGCTTCCTCTATCTTCCTTGAGTACTCAAGCTGCGGATAGTGTTTTGGAATGTCATAGAATTTGCGCACCCAAAACGAAGGCTGACTAGTCTCAATAAGCACACGCGCCGGATTGAAGTACATGCTGATGTCTGGAAACCCCCTGTCTCCTGGCATCTCAATCTCATGACTAACATTGGATACGAAAATAGACGGGTCATACGTAAAGTTATGCGACGATGGATTGGTCAGCAAGTCGGACAGAGGGAACGGGTGTTGCAGGTCGATCAAAAAGAAACGTCTTGTTACTACAGCTGCAAGATATGTGTAAAGCAATGCACGAAACTGATCACCGAGACCATAGTTTATCTTACCCCCGCGAAACACAAGCAGCGGTAGCGAGTGAGCGTGAGATGGGCTCGTTTCGCACAGCTTCCGTTGTTCCCGGTGCCATGCCTTGTAGTCAATGACCAAGATCTTCAGAAACCTGTCGAGCTTTCTGCCGAAGTGACGGTCATTGTCACGAAATCTTAGACCCACTTCCCTTGATGTTATGGCCTCAAATGGAAGACCTTGCCCAAGACTGCGCTCAGTGTCCGACGCATAGCTTCCCCATGTCCTAACCGTCTCTATAGATCGACCAATTCTCAGCAAGATGCAAATGACAATAAACAGAATTGTGCGAAGAACGAATCGCGAAGAGATGCAATAACGCAGAGTTTTGAGGTCCTTAGTGCCCTTGTGCCCACCTTTGTCTCGAGCTCTTATTAGCGAGATTGTCTTCGTGTTGAATGCTTGAACCTGACTCATATCTTCTTCGCTCCTGGGACAAAATTGCAATATGTCTGTTTGAAGCTTGTTGTTCCCTGAGCATTGTACTCGGTCAGGTGGGAAACCCGACTGATGTCACCTGCAGGGTAGGCCAGTTTCATCGTTCTCGGAGAATGGCGAGACTGTGTGGGGTGTGCCAGGTCCTGATAGATTTCGTCTCAAACAAGGCCCTGGCGCTTTGGACTTGCTTTGCCTAGTAGTAGCGTCTGTTCGACATGGCAGGTGGCCTCATATGAGGTCAATCTGGCATTCAATGAGGCCACGCAGTACATGCTTTTCGAACAGCCCCAAAAATCTGTAGGTATGCATGAGAGAACGGAGACCGTGAGGGCATAGGAAGCAGGAATTCACAGCCCCGTGCGTGGTCCAAGCTATTCAAGATTCATCTGGTGTTGGACAATTCTCTTTTTGACCTCGTCTTCGAGCAAATAAGGTTAACCCCATTATCGGAAAGAACTCTGTCAAGGTATAACACCTCATGATACCGCCGATCAACCTCTTTGGTCTCTTCATAGCATAAGCTTACTCTACCTCGAACATTTATGATATCTCGCACGAGCGGCATCTCACTGCTCGTGCAGAAAAGATAAGTAGAAATACATCATGGCGTTTTCCAAGGTCTCGCGGAAACAATTTTGTCATCTGCTGCCCGAACTCGGTGTCCATCCCGGTATGGACATAAGGACCGCAGTAGCCATGTGCCCAAACGATGTCCTTCCATTAAAACTATCTACCGTTGGACATTTTTCTGCGTTTGTTGAAGAAGGTGGTATGCTATTCTAAAAGAGTCCCATATCGCGTATCGCGTGAGTTACTGCTCCTTTCAGCTTTGTGACACTCATAGCCCATGCCGAGGGCCATTTCGCTTCTTCGGAAGATTTTTCTGTGTCCGGAAGAGTATATGCCATTATCCGCTTCCCTGGAGGTCATGACCTGAGAATTTGGAATAAGTGGTTCCATATGGTAAGCACACGTCAGAGAAATGTAGCTGTCCTGAGGTTAACGGCCGAGGCGCGCTCTGCTTGGGACTTGGCCTCCAGCAAATCACTCTCTGTGAGCTCCTTTTCGGCTTTCCTTTTGAGGACAACAACCATATCGTTGGCGCCAGTGAGTCTGTTCTGCACGAACAGTTCTATTTCAGAGCGAACGAGGTTTTCAATCTGTTCCCTAACTGGAAGAGGAACAGCGCCCCAACCGACGCTGCTCTCAACAGTCATGTCCAGGATTGGCTTTTGCGGGAAGCCAATCCTGAGACCGGTCATATCTTTCGAAAACGAGCAGCGAATCATGCCGTTGAGATAAATACCGGTCACCTTTGTGAGGCAGTTGAAGCTAAGGCCCCATCTGTAACCGACAGCAGAAACTGAAACCCACCAACTTGCCGGTGACCATTCCACATGCCACTCCGAATAAGACAAGTCGCGCCACAACGTCAGCGAAATCTGTGGGGATTCACCCTTGACACATGGCATAGAGCATTCAACGTGACGTAATTCCTCCACGACATCCAGCGTTTGCAAGGCGGAAGACAGCAACTCGCGAAGTGAACGAGCATAGAATGCTTCCGTCATCTCTGGAGTGAGTGCCAGTGCCGAGACTAATGAAGATGACGCCTGCTCCCATTGCCGCAATCTCATTTCATTCAACATACATCGTTGCAAAAGTTGCTCATGTGAGAGCGTTTTGAGATGAGCGCGCAGGTTTTCATCAACTTCCGCGTGGGCAGGTGGCGCTTTTGGAAACGCTGGAGGATTCGTGAATAAGTCACGCGGGACAGAGTTCCCTTTCATCTCTTCCTGATTGGCTTTTCCATGCGGACCGCTTTGTGAGTGATTCTCTGACAATGCGACGGGGGTCGGGTACGGCAGACGATTGCTCTCAGCGATAGCTACTCGTAACCGCAATCCTTGGGGGATTTTGTGCATCTCAATGAAATTGAGGCGAGTGTCAGGTTTCCAAATGCAATAAATAACGGGTGTTACTTCACTGCGCGTCGCACTGGACACTGCATTCGTATCTCCTGTTTCTTGACACACGAGCAAGCTGTGAGGGACGAAACGCTTGTTCCAGCGTTACGCTCGTGAGCCACCCACGACCTTTGCTTCATCGCTTCCTTTCCCAAACCATTCAAAAGTATGTCTTCAATCACTGGGCACCGTCTGCTGTCATGAAGTTTACATTCGTAGAAATGCATCTATGGGGATGAACGAATCCATGTCGGAACCCACAGTATTCATCCTTTCAGCCTCCGGTCTTTGTGGGACAGACCGGCCGTTTTACAGTGCGCATCTCGGTCGGGATTGAGACGGAGCGCTTCTTTGGACGTTAAATCCTACTGTTCTCACCCCGGCTCGCATCGGGCCACACACCTCAACAACATTCAGAGGATTTTCAAAGAACCTGTCGAGGCGATACCTTCGCAAGTAACCCGATTAACTATATTCTGCACAGTCCCGAGCGAGCCAGCACATAATGACCACGCTCCAGTATCCAAGACACCGAAGGCGGGGATGAGACATTTACATGCATATTCGGTCCATTAGAGGACAACCAAGACAAGTGTGAAGGGTTAGTTCAGCTTTCATCTCCTACTGTGAGTACGATTTTCCCCACGCTTCGCCCAGTCTGGAAATATCTGAGAGCATCTGGAGCCTTTTCAAACTCAAACGTCTTCCCCACCGTTGGTTTGCTAAGTTGCATTGCTTCTATCTCATTGAAACCTCTTTCTATAAGCTTGTAATCATCGAAAAAGTACACCAGGTTAAAACAAGATATAGTTTTTCCTTCGTCTATGCTGGAAAGAAGGTCCAGCTTTGGGCGCCTCAAATACTTCCATCCAAGCTCGATTAGATTCTTCAGACCACCCTTTAGTACACTAACTGTTCCGGAAGGAATGATACTAGAAGAACCCATCAATACATATCTTCCACCGCGATTCAATGTTTTAAAACCGGGGTCAAAGTAGTCTCCAAGCAGTGAGTCCACAACAACATCCACTCCATCTCCATCCAGGATCCTTCGAACTGTGTTTTCAAATCCCTCTCGATCATCTTGTCCCCTCACAATAATATGCGCTCGATCAATTCCGTGATCTTGAAGCGTAACAACTTTGGCCTCGGAACCTACCACAGCAACAATTTCACCCCCTACTTTTTGCACCATCTTCACCAAATTTAACCCAACTCCTCCAGCAGCAGAATGCACAAGAATCACTTTTCGTTCGCTAGTTTGTAACAATGGCCGTTCGCCATTGCTAGGAATGCCCCCCAATACACAAAGGGCATACCAAGCTGAAAACACTTGAGCGGAAAACGCCGCTCCTTCTTCAAAGCTCCACCCACTCGGCATAGACCTGACACACCTATGATCGACGTTCACTGCCGTTGCATACGCTCCAAATCTAATGATGGCGTACACATGATCATTCGGCGCAAAGTTGGTGACGTTTTCACCAACAGCATCTACAACACCACTGACTTCAAACCCAGGGCAGAAGGGTGGATCTCCGGCCGCTGGATAAAAGCCAAGCACAGCGATGACATCTGCGAAGTTCAGTCCAATCGCTTTTACACTAATGCGAACTTCGTTTGCAGCCTTTTGAGTTCATGTTAGAGAACGGACATGGATTGGTGCGGGCGTGATGATGTGCCTTACCGGTACGGGTGTGGTGGATTGTTCGAGATTGAGATTGCCTACATCGCCATAGGAATGCGTGACCCAACGCTTCGACGGGATTTGAGACACTGACATTTTCGCACTTGAGGACGAAGTAGGTACCGACAGGGAGACTCGTTTCAGGCTGGGGGCACGGGCAAAAGTGTGCCTTGTAGGTTGAGGAGAAAGCCATGTGTGCTTTGGGAGTGGCTGGGTATACGTATGATGACTACGGCTTACAGAGTACGGCTGAATCACAGTAACGAGGAAAGTGAGAGCGTTCGGTCCGGTATGACTCGCCATGTAAAACAGAACACGCGCGACTGCTCTTGATGTTGGATATGTGTGCAAGTCGTTATCTCTCGCTCGCAATGTGCCCTCTATAGACTGCGGTGCGTTCGCTTAGGCGGACACATGAAACGACGAAGACGTTGTGCTACATTGCAGTGAGCATCGCTGCAGAAGTATCGATGGTGGAGGAGAGTGGATCGTCGCAGTTTGCGGCAAGGAGAAGAAAGGACCGCGCTAACTGTTGAGGACAGGATTGTGAACGTACCAAGGTACCTTTGTCCTTGTGTAGGCGGTGTGCCAAACTTTCTAGAGGCCAAGGCGAGGACGAAGTGAAGCTGAAAGTGAAGCCGAAAAAGTCGATATGGTTGGCGTGGATGGGGCTTGGGGGCAAGCAGATCCTGCTGCGAAGTTTCGAGCAAAACCAACACGCAAATACGGGTAACGTTCATACAAGGGTACCTTTGTACCAAAATCTCCTGTAGATGCGAAGGACCAGCTCAGCCCGCGGTGTGCCAAGTTCGGCGGCATCATTGGCAAAATGAGCTGTGTGGCCCGTGTTGTGGACCTTGGGTCCAACGAGAGAAAAACAAGAACAGTGAATTTCCGTCTCCGGTGAGCGCTTGCCGTTGCGCAGAGGAAATCATAGCTGGTGATGATGAGCGTGATGTGGACTGCACATCAGCTTAGAATTCGAAGGCATGTGCAGAATAGTGTCTGTCAGCAATGCTTCACTTCATTAGCGCGCCACAGAAAACGGGTAATTCTGCGGCTTCAGTTTTTCATCCGTGGCACGATTATTACGAATCAATGGAATACACCGCGCATATGCGGACGCATCACAAACTAATCTTCAGTCCACCTCCTTGCTGAGTATTACGTGGCTTATATTCGTCTAGAAATGTTCAGATGGGCGGCCTCGCCCAATTCTTTTGCTACGTGCCCTTTGTTTGCTCTCGCATTCTACCTTTTGCCGCAACCGTGTTAGTAGAAGTAGACGTCATTGTTGCTTCGCAATGGAAAGAAAAGATGCCGCATTGAGTGAACGTCCCCACACACGGAGAGCTGTTTAATTTTTAACATGTTTCAATCCAATCCAAGGCAGCAGAACATTCTGCATACGTGACACACACTTTTGCATTGCAATGCGCATATCACTAAACACTTCAATCGCAGCGTTACGGCCTGATGTGCTTCACTTTCTCACCAGCACCCAACAAACAAGGTTTTGAACACTTTTTGCCTGCCTCTGCACGTCTTTGCAAGAACCCAAACTCATCGTTAAAAGAGAGCACTAAAAGGCAAACAACCCGTTATGATGGATTCTCTAGCCCTAATTAATACCCTGTCTTCTGCTTGTCACAATTCAGCGCACTCTCATTGTCATTGGTCTTCCGTCCAGATAATTCTCCGCTCAGACAGGCCATGACTTGAGCAGTGCTTACTTTGTAGGTTCGATTGACTATTTCGGTCCGAGTCAATCGGAGATTACGACCAGCGCAAGCGCTACATTGTTAGAGAAAACAAGATGCCCTCATTCTATCCCACAAATTCAGCTCATATTCGCTGAATCTTTGTTCCGTGACAAGCAGCAGCTCCCCATTCCAAAGTTTCGGTACACCGTAATGTATACCGCTCTTTATGTCACTCCTCACGTTTGTTGGAAAAGTATCGGAGGTGTGTTTTCAAAGGTTCGCTGACCGTCGTCTTTCACGGATCGCAGTTAACGCTCACCAAGGCAGTGGGTTTGAAACTAACAGTACGAACAAAGTCTTTCATAATAGGACATATTATGTGTATTAACTATACAGTACTTGTGCCACAGTTTACAGTTTTCCATCTCTACAAGAACGACGTGACGGTTCGGTGTAACGTAACGGGCGTAGTCGGTTTACCCTGCGCAGCAGGCTAACGAGCTAGAAATTTAGACACATTATTTCTACGCGTACGTTTTCGGTGACAAAGATTATTTCAAAGATGCAGGAGTCCTCTTTTCGGACAATGCCAACAAAACCCTCAACTGTGCGCTTCCTTGGGGTGTTGTGCTTTCAATTCAGGGAATCAAATCACTTTCCTCCAATGTGTCGACCACCATGCAGAATTCTGCACCAGATCGATGAAATGCTTCTCAGCCTGGATTAAAAACCGGCCTTTGCATGAGATTTAGCATTACTTGTGATATATCCTTGTAACATGCTCTCTCCAGCTGTTTGAGGTGTAACAATTAACGAAAAGCTTTGCGTTTGTAATGTATGAGGAACAGCAAGTACTCCTCACATGCGTTGTTCGTTTGCTGCACGCCTTCGTACATCTATATAAGTCCTTCCGGGGTCTCCCCTCTCCCCTTCCGAACCTTCAACAGCTTTCGCAAATCAATTCCCCCTCTAACTAGTAACAACCATTAACTAATCTCAAGTACACCCCAACTCACATCATGTTTCGCGCAGACTCAGAAGAGACTCAGTCCACCACTTCCTTCTCTGACGGTCTCGAAGAGAATGCCTTTGATCTCCTGCTCGTCGGCGGCGGTCCTAGAAGCATCATTCAGGTTACTTCTGAAATCATTTTTATGTTGCTCTACCGTCAACATTTTGAGGAGCTCATCGGTCTTGGAGCGCATTATGACATGAACACTCTCATTGTGGAAAAGCAGCGCTTCGTTGGGGTCGGTGGTGCATACAACGCCGGGCAAACCGGAATGATGAACAGCGGTGTCGAAGCCGATATCACGTTCCCGATTGCACTCCCCACAGCTTCCGAGAATAAGGAGTACTTGAAGGACTTCTTGAGCTACAAGAGGCGATACGACAGATATATCGGCAATGGAGCCGAGTCGTACTATGAACTGTTGAGGAAGTTCAATCTACCAGGCGCAGTGATGTTTAAGAGGTCCGTAGGCCCGGAATCCAACACTCCGAACGGCCGTCTGGCTCATGAAGGCGCGTATTTGATGCGCCGCACGGTGGGTGAGGAAGAAGTGGCCAACTTTCACAAGGTCAAGAAGCTGGCCAACACATTTCTGCCCTTCTACAAGCTGCACATAATGGAATCCACCGCTTTGCGTCATCTCATGGTTCACAAGAATGGACAGCAAATCGCCTCAGTGCAAACGGAGGGCGAAGGTTTCTTCGAGTACATCACCGCGGATCAAGTCCGCCTAAACACGGGGACCGTTTCACGCAACCCTGTTTCTGATCCCGCCGTTCGCAAACTCATGTTCTGCCAGCCTATGAATGTGGCCCATTTCAAACAATTTTGTGCCGTCCTCGGTCTCCTCGACGACGACGGCTTGCTGCAGGTCGGGAAGAAGATGTTGAGCGGAGGAATGGGACTCTCCGGCCTTGACGAAATTTCAATGTTGGATGGCGTGATGAAGCTCTTTGAAGAAGATCCTACCAGCTCTCTCGGGTACAAAGTAGCAGAAGAAGCGAAGAGGAAGTACCAGGGGGCCATCACAATCGTGAGTCGGTCGCAAGGTCGTGCATGCTATCCTAGGCATTCACACACAGCCGAGTGGCAACAAGACACTGCAGTGATGGGCAACTCGAAGCAAGTTCACGCCCTATTCCTTCATAACTTTGGAGAAGAACTGTACCGAGTGTGGACAGATATTATCACTGCGTCTGTGGCCAGAGCCATGTACAGCACCCCCGATGAAGTGACCTATAAGCGCATGTCGACGAAGAAACTGTTGAGTTCGCAGTTTGAGGGCACCAAGTGGTTCCTTGAGCACAGGAAGCGCGCAGGTGAGGAGGAAACGGCGGGCAATCTTCCTAAGAAGGAGCAGATGCTGAGAGAATCTACCAAGACGCTGTACGGTGCTTGGAGACAGGCTGCTCTGTGCCTTATCTTCGGGTTTGGTTTGGAAGAGGACTTGGAAGAAGCCACGAAGACGATGACTGAATATGCTCCTCTTACGTGGAAGGGCAGGGAGGTATGGCTTTTCCATCGCACGCAAATTGCTAGTTTGACTGACGAGCGATTCGCGGCCACCAGATCAAACCGCTCCCACTTCCAGAACTGGGTGGAGATCATGCGCCACGTCACATCCTCGCCTGTGGAGATCCATAGCATGTTCCACCTGCTGCTAGAGTCCGGGATTGCTCATCACGAGGTCGGCAATTATACTGATGTTGAAGCCAGTGCCGATGGAGACAAGCTTTTGCTGAAGGGAGAGGAGTACGATTCATTTTTGGTGTCGCCGGTGTTCGACCATGAGTCAGACGGAGTGGCCAAGTCTCTCGCCAATCATCTTAAGACCATTCACAAGAGCCATGGAGTTTTCGGTAAGGTAGGAAAGTTCCGCAGATATCTGGATAACGACGGCAATGTTCTACCTATTTCGGATAATGGTCTGGGAGGAAAAGGGTTCGATGAGCACAACAGATATGTTGACTCTCACGAGGGAAGCTTCGCGGTCGACGTGAACAACAGGGAGTCTGGAACGAGTGTGGCGTCTTCGTTCACGCTTAGACGAATGGCTATTGCTCATCTCAAGGCTGCCGGCGTTCCTTCTCCTGAGCAAGCGGTGGACGACATCTACGAAAGCGGAAAGGCAGACATCGCTGCTTACAATGCGGAGGTTGAGCAGTTCAGACAGCATTTTGAAGACGCATTTGAAACGAGGGCATATCTGGAGGCAATCAAGCACGTTGCAGGCAATGACGCTCAGAAGTTCGTTTCTCTTTACGATGAGGGTGTTACGAGGGAATCGAGGAAGGCTCAAATTAGCAAAATGAGCAAGAGCTCTGACCTGTTGATGAAGAAGGCGATTGAGCTGTACCACGAGGAGTTGGAGAATATGCCGGCATACAACCCACCGTCGCGAGACGAATACCTTGCCAGGTTTGTGGATACAACTTGCGAGGAGGATACATACATTTACACAGAGGCCATGAGGATCGCTAAGGAGCATTTGGCGCGGAAGTGAATCTAGATTAACCGTTTAGTTTATTCCATGTGACGCGGACTGGGTGCGATGCGTTGTTCGCTGCATTTCAAGTACTCGTGGCTTAACATATCGAGGTGAAGCAGAACGCATTCAACAGTTACTGAGTCAATTAAATAACTTTGTAGGGTCAAGTTAGGACTTGTTCCCATGATTTTGGTGTGAAACTTCTGTGCGGCGCTTCTTATCGTCATGTCCATCGAAATCCGGCATAAAAAGAGGCAGTAAAGGCTCCAGCAAACGGCATCTTAAGCTTGATGGCCTCCATCACTCGATCAAATCGATCACTCTCGACGTGCGGAGACAAATCAGTGGCAATAAGTTGCCAGTTGACGATGATCCAGGCGCGTTGCGCCATGAGCTGCAGCGCAATAAGCTCACATCCAATGAGCACAAGTAACAACTGTCCAACGCGTTTTGTGGCGTATCCGGTGGCAAACCCGAGCACGGATCCGACGGTGAGCTGGTTCGTAGTGGCGCTAGTCAGCGTGTTTCGGATGAATTCACTCGGATCGGTGGACAGAAGCAAGTGCCGAGCGCGCGTGCGTGTACAGAGCGCGCCGATTTTGGGCGCGCTTTGCGGCTGGAAGCAGAGAAGAAGACGCGACATGATGGTAAACGGTTATCCTTGAGGGATACCTTTGTAGATATGCATTGCCGACAGAGATCTCGACGGCTTCTGTCTCGGCCTGAATTCAGAGCTTCTGATCATCCCAGTCGGATGAGGAGCAGTGCGTAACTTCAGTACGTCACTTGGCAAAGACATTCAGTGTTCAAGTTCAAACTTGAAAACGAGCAAACGCTACAATCAGAGCGCTCCACGTCCACAGCTCTCGACGTTCCCACGTGGGCTCGTACGATTGGAGCGTTACGCTGGAGGCTCCTCGGTTTTGTCCTGCAAGGCGCGCCACGCCTCTGTCGGCCTTAGTTTTGGCGCCAACCGCAATCGTCGTGCATTCTTGTTTCGCGCGTGCCATCTCTCGCCGCGGGGTGTACTTCAGCATTCCTCTCCACCTCGCCGTTGCCGCTGCTTTCGTCTGCCTCTCACTGTCGCATATCGCGTCTCGTTCCTGCCACTCGGTATCAATTGTTTGTCCATGGCGCCTCGACGAAGACGCTGTTCAACTCGTACCACGCAGTAAGTGGCCTGTCCGCCAATTTTTGTTGTTTGCCTTCACGTCGTTCTAACTGTTTTCTTAGCAAGCAGAGTTCGATTTCTGATTTCTTTACGCGGAAGCGGGATTCTCCTTCTCCGACACCATCTGCGCAGCTTTCGAATGCACCGCGACGTGCCATTCGACGACGGCATCGAAGAGCTTCCAGTATTGTTCAATCTTCCCTCGCTGTCAAGCAGGAGTCACTTCCAAGAAATGTTAAACGAATCACTGCCGATACTGCAGCTGTACAAAATGCCTTGAAGTTAGACGCTCAATTCAAATCAACTGTCAAGCACGCTGTCTCAAAAGAAGAACAAACCCCTACACCCATCATGCATTCGCGGTCACAGCCAAAATCAAGTCGTTCCCGTGCCGCCAGGGCACAAGACCACGCAATCATACAACCTATGGATGTAGATGATTCCCCGCCACCGCTTACCAAAGAGGAGTTGTTAGTGGAAGAGGCGTTGCGTTCCTTAGAGTGTTCACAAGATGTGCCTCAACCTCAACCCCAAAACATATCGCCTCGGGATGCGACATCCTGTTCTGAAGCATCTCAATCTTCTGCTGAAGACAGCGATGAAGAACTAGCCAAGCTCGAGATGATCCGCGCCACAAGGAGATCAAGTCGCACATCCAACCCAATACAACGATTCGACCCCTCACATGTCCCAGAGACAAGCGTTTTCGGTCCCGTTCGCGTTCGCTCGAACGGAAACACTGATTTCTTCCGCAATCCAGATACATACCTGGCAAAACTAATCAGAGAGAGAAACGCGAGAGAGAAGGAGGAAGGTCAACTGCAGCAGATGAGAGAGGACATTGAGAAACCAACACAGGCATTACAGGATGAGGAGATGTTTGCTACCATGGCGAAGTCCGAACAGGAGTCTGAGGAAAAGCGTCTTGCCGCAATCGAAAAGTACTCAGCCCCTGTGTCGCTATTCAGCAATCCATTTACTATTACTCGAATCCCTGAAAAGTACCTTGTCAGAGGCATTTCCAGAAAGGAAGTGGCTGAGAACTCAATTGGTACAATTCATGATATGCTGGTGGACGTCGTTAACGCGGGCGAAGAGGGAGATCGAGCGCTATCGATATTGTTGCCCACTTTAGCAGCGAAAACGTATCATGGACTTGGGAAACATTCTCACGTTTACCGCATAGTGTACTTCCATGCGATTTTTGATCAGAGTATGCCCAACTCTCCACGAAAGCCACGCGACGAGCTTATTGATGCTCTCATTTGCATGGTTGAGAACGCATTGCCGAAGTTCAGATCTATGGAGATCAAGCTTCCCACTTTTATGAACACACTGCACAGGTACGGCGCTACCATGGGAGATTGGACCCTACCAGAGCAGGTCGGCGATGACGCACCTCAGGAAGGATCTCTTGAGAGCCAAATACCTTCCCCTGAGGAGCCGAGTGTTTCAGATGACTTCAAGCGAGCTTTACGAAACCTAAAGCGAGCATGCAGATTAACAGCTGCATTTGTGCGTCTTGGAATTCCACTGACCCGAGCGATTGGTGTCAGAAGAGATACGACACCCAAGGAGGTCCTTTGCTCTCTGGGCTTGCTGGTTCGCATCCTTTTGAGTGCCTTCGGGAATCGACTTTATCGTGAGGTCGGAGAGATCATCACTGAACTTCTGAATCTCATTCCCAACACAGATTGGCCGCAATTCCGTCTCGAAGCTGCTAAGTATTTGCTTTCGGTTAGCAACCGCCTTGAGCTTCATGTAGAGTTGGTTGCACATCTTATCCCGCAAAAGTTTGAAAGATCGCGGTACTTGGCTTTGGACTTAGGGTTCCTTTCACTTGCACAATGGTGTCGCGGTCCAGCTAATGACCCTGCTCCACATCCTGTTTGCGACTATCAACCAAGTCAACAAGCAATGAGTGTTGGACTGAAAACACGGTCGTATTGCCTTGCTGATGTTGTTCATAAGCTCAAACTTCTGCCAGAGATTGATAAGAACACTGACTGTGTCTGGGCTTGGTTAATATCGTATCAGATGCGACTTGTGCTTTCAGAGCCGGCATTGTTTCAGAAGCGCGACCCCGCCGAGCTTTTGGATCTGAATAATGTTGTGCAGAGGCTGCGAACATGCACTAATCGGCTAGCTTTTGACGTTCCAGTTCAAGACATGCGAATAGAGCTCGATACGCTAGTGAGCACGTATCGAGCTTTTGGATCGAATTCTCGCGACAGCATGGCTGCCCTCTTACCCAACCTCAGGGTGGAGAAGAAACAAGAGACTTTGAGCTTTGCGAAGAAGACGTAATCTCAATTCTATCGATGGTGAACCTAATAAAGAAGTGTTAACGACATGGAATTGCAGAATGGGGAGCTGATCATATCAGGCAGCGATACAAGCTGGGCTCGTCTCTGACATCAACCCCGTGAAGTTCAGGCTATTATCCCAACAGGCATATGTTCAGATGAAGAGCTCTTGCCATATCGGTGAAACGTTTATGATGGACTCGATGCCTTTGCTGAGAGCTTGCTCAGAAGCATCTGAGGCTCTTAAGCATATCCCGCGCGATTTTGATTCGGGTCAAGACCCCGCGGATACAAAATGCTGATCGCCGTGGTGTCCAGGAGGAAAAGTCGCTGTTGGAATTGTTCCTCAGGGCTAAAAAGACTAAAAAGGAAACAAACTATTGTTCGACAATGTATATCTGAGTAGCTCGCTTTAACCCCTTCGGCAGCAAACGTCGGATAACTCCAAAACGGTTGGAGTTAACTGCTCTAAAGCATTTTCCCTACATCAAAACAATACTGAGGGTTAATTTGCTTGGTGAACGGGGCAGGGGTCTACAAAAGCATGCTCCTTGCACAAATTGTTCCTTGTTCTGGCTTACAACTTCACGGCATAGTGCAGAGTCTAGATTTTGAGCCACATTGAGCTCAAAGATGGCGTCTGTTCCTCCAAAGCAAACTGGTCCCTCGCCTTCGGCTCGAGACCGAATTCAGCTGTCTCGTGCCCCGTTATCTGCACTCGGTGCTCGACATAATTCATACGAGCCGCTGCAATGGCTTTAGACGTACATGATGTTGAACAAAATCCGTACAAATGCGTTACGCTTCAATTCCCGGAAACGGAGACAGTCGAGAGTCTCGACTCGAGACCGTAACAACGCCAACCTCCCGCGATTCTTCAAAAATTACATCGTTCCTCCATTTACCAGAATCGTAAAGCGAGTTTTGAATTACGTAGATCCCCCCAAATTTCTGAGAGCAAAATGAATGCGGGAAGAGCAAATTAGCAACGTCGCGAAGTTTCACGGTAGGCATGGATTCCGTTTGGTTTACTTGAGTGATTTCATCTTTACATGGCAAGCAAGACGGAGACACGCCTGGGTCACAAAGCCTCTTACCACTAGCTATTACAAGAACATCGACGGCTAGGACGTAGACAAGATGTTGCCTATCGTCGTACTGTCCTGTACCGTCAGAGAAAGATATGTTCTTTCGACTTAGTCGTTAGAAACAATATTCCTATTAACTATTTCCCACAATCTCTAGATTGCCGACCCTTTAACCTGCTGCCCAAGTGGCTGGTTGTGATAGAAAAGTAGAACGAACGATGTGGGGTATATCAGAGAACCGTGTTTGGAAAAGAAAAGCGACTGTCCAGAATCATTTCGGAAGCAGGCGTGGTTTTCTCTCTAGCCATATGAAAGCACAGCACACGGCACTGGTGATTCGGTCGCTAGAATGTGGTGCCGCTACAGATGATGAGTTGGTGCCAAATACTACATCCTGGCAGGCGCGCTTTGGGAGGGATCAAGGAAGCTAATTGACGAGGCGCCACAAATGTTCATCCCGAGAAAAAAAAAAAACCGTTGATACGGAAAGGGACCAGTTCATCAGAATGATCAGGAGATCGAGTTAAATAAACAACGAAAGAAATGGGTGTACGTGGACCTGAAAGAGTGCGGCGAGCGCAAGGACAATTCAGCTGCTATTGCAGCGACAGTAGTTGGGAATATCCTTCACACACTCATCAAGTTGCTGACGAACCCATTCCAAAACTTGAAGATCTTGTTCATAGCCTTTCGTGAGAACGTTTGGACGGTGTTGCATAAGAACGTGATGCACACAACTCCGTTTCTTTTTTGCGTTTTCTTTCTTAACTGGGTGCTTAGCATCACAAAGATGGACGCCATGTGTCTTGCAAAAGCACTCAAAACTGTCTTGGAGTCGCTCTTGTGAGAAGATGAAATCAAACTGAGACACAACTTGTGTGACATTCATCTTCTTTGGGCGAAGGGCGAGTCTAGCTGTTCGTTCTTGTAGCTGGAAGAATTGTGATGCCTGTTGTCGTCCCTTGTCGACAAATTTGTCAAATTCTTTGAGGATAGCCTTTTCTTTCTTCGGGCAGTCGCGTTGTGAAACGCGTTCAAACTTGGTAATTTGTTGTCTGAACCATGACACGGCACGATCAGTTGGGTGACGAACGCTGGAGAGCACCAAGTTAGGGCGGGCGTTGAGAAAGGTGTCCAGAAGTTCTAGATTATACGGCATGTGTTGCAAAGCGATGACGTCAAAACGAGCGGAGGAACGATTCGGCTTTGTGATATACTGGCGTCCAGAAGCGCGTGAAATGGAGAGTCCATGGCGTCTGGCGTACCTATCCAACGCTTTTGCTATGGTGGTAGACGCGGTCTTGTGCATCTTCAAGTAGAAGATGGGTCGGTGAACGCGCTCGTTTGGAGGGGGCTCAACACGAGCAAGCGCCCTGAACGAGTCGCTGTTCTTCACATGCACGGCGAACACGAGCAGCAGAACAATGGGCAACAGTAGCAGCACGTTGGAGACGGAGACGCGAGGAACTCGGCGCATGGTGCGATGCGACAGGGAAAGCACTGGTTTGGTGCCAGGACGAGGCAGTGAAGCAACGTATCGCTCGACTGTGACCAAGGCGTGGGACAGCATTCGCTCACGCGAGGAAATGTCAGCGCGCAGCGGACACAACGTTCAAGGGACTCCCTTGAAGGGAGGCTGTATGCTGAGAGACGTACCGTCGGTGCAGGCGCTGTACTACCCGGACAGATCCTGTAGATACAGTGGATACTTCAGCGCTTGTAAGCGCCACTGTCACCGCGCTGACGTGTGTGCATGGCGCTTCGCAAACGAATACAGCGCGACAGCTTGTATCTATCCGCCTTGCTGTGTACCAACGGTGTACAGTACGCGTGGGACGGCCGTCAGATGATATCGCCTCCGCCACGCATGATCCTCCCCCTCCGTGCCCCCTCAGTCCTGCAGCTGAAAGGGGGCGCCCCCCTCCGCTCTCTTCCGTGGGCAACATGAAGCTAACCGATGACCACAAGCGCCGCTTCATCCAGGACGGCTATCTCCACCTCAAACATGTGGTCTCGCCCACCCACGTCGCCTCCCTTCTGCACGTCACCGACCACTTCTACGACACGCACCAATACACGCTGCATGACTCAAACAAGGACATCTTGCCTCACTTCCCCGAAGCGTGCGAGAAGCATTCCGTGCTCACCTCTCTTCCGCGCCAAACGCCCATTCTATCTCTATGCGAGCAGCTGCTCGGTGTTGGAAACGTAACTTTGCCCGGTCGTACGCAAATCGCGTACCGTCCGTATGACGAGCGCCTTGCGAACAGGGGGCTCAAGCTCACCGATCCTATGTACAGCCATTGGTACCACGTCGACGGTGGCGACGGGAAGTATGCCCGCACCGCGTCGCCGTTTACACTCCTTGTAGGAGTCTGTTTATCCCCGGGACAAACTGTTGATGAGAATCGCGGTCAACTCAACGTGTGGCCAAGTACGTGTCCCTCAACTTGTATAAAACGTTACCCAAGTTGGGTAACCAACAAATGTCCAGCAACGCTGCTAATATTTTACACCTCGCTGACAACAATTCACCGTTCGTAACAACCCTCCACCACACAGCCTCCCATGTCACGCTCCATCAAGTGCTGAAGCAACGCATTCAAGCAGTAAGTTGGGCCTCCAATTGAAAAATAATCCACCGTCATAACTCAAAACTCTACACCTTCTTCACAACGAACATAAGCTTTCTGACATTGCCGCCAACCGTGTATGCAGGGTGTCATCACAGGACGCAACTTGTTTGGAACGCCGAAAGAAAAGCCTGATATAGGGCCAGCCAAGCGAGTGCTCATGAATGTGGGCGATGTGGTCCTTGCTCATCATCGATTGGGCCACTCTGGCGGAATAAATCTTAGCCCTCACGTGCGCAAGAACCTGTACTATCGAGTCACCCACAGAGGTCACGATCAACTGTTGCACGCCGTCTGGAGTGCTTCGTTATGGACGGAGTATGACGCTCTGCATCACCTTGTACAACACTAGCCTTCAAAGTAAGTCGCGGTGCTCATTATAAACTCACCCGGCAATTCTCTGTTTTGAAAAAAGCCAGCTCAGTCGCATGGCGTCGAAAAGCGTCGCAGGACAACGCAGCAATCAAGGAGTGCGAAAGCGCAGAGCATCGACACATCTCTTTGCATAAATCACAAATCGATGCTACAAGTTTATACACCAGGACTAATTCCAGCATCAACCATGTAGTCAACTACCCGCTGGGGCACCTCTTGTAACACATTCTCTGCCAGTTCTTCAACTGGCTGTCCGGGCTTGAATTGTGTAAACTGCACAATGTCATGCTTGGCCTTCTTTGTCCCATCGTTACTAGTCAGTCTGTGGTTATCGCCATCCAGTCTCTTCATGGCCGCGAAGTCAGCATTTCCCACACCCACGATCACAATAGCTATCGGTGTTCTATGCGACGCTTCAATAATAGTATCCACTGTCGCAGCCATATCCGAGATTACACCATCAGTGATGATGAGCAGAACACAAAAGTGTTGATTGTTCTGCGCCACTGGCTGCGCCAGGCACAGCCCCATCGCATTTCTGATCAACGGCGCAAAGTTGGTTGGGCCAGAGAGCGTCACATTTTGCAGCGCCGTGTGATATGCGTCCAACAGACCTTGCACTCCTACAACACGCGCATCCACTTGACCAGACAGTGCGAAGTCAAAGGAGGCGGTATTCTGGCCCGGCAGAATCGCTCCAAAGCCCAGTGCAGTAAATTTGCCGTCTGG
>JASCIV010000303.1:0-25348 GCA_030374735.1 Gracilaria caudata
GTAGAGGTATTATAGGTCGTTGGGTCTTGAGCAAACCCACGCGTAGAAGCGGAATTAGCTTCACCGTTTCCATAAAAGAGAGAGAGAGAGAACATCATCATTGATCATGTGCGGAGGAACTACGATATGACTATATTTCTACTTCTTTCTGGACTTATATTTCTTATTTGCTATATTGAAAGAAAGCTATCTTGAAAGAAATTTCTCTTTTCGCAGGAAGTCCAAAACCTTTGCGGCATGACTTCTTCTGTTTATGAGCACATAAGCCTAATTACAACTTACTGCGGAGCTTCTTTGTTGAAAAAAACGCTCTCTCACTGGAAAGGACTGCGGCATGACCGTACTGCTATTCTTCTTCTTCTTAATTGCGGAAGTTGTGCTCTAATTCCTGATACAACCAAGCAGCACCTAAAGGTACTGCTATTGTAAATGCTTCTCAACACGTTCGTATGACATATGTCAGAGACGTTTGATTGTTTTCCCTCGGTATTATACCAAGGGGAGACCGTTGACAAACACTAATTAGCTGAACGTGGGATCCCAACAGCGGCGTTAAAGTAAGAAATAACGGCAGTTGCCTCTTCTTCTTCTTTACGGACAGTAGCTTTCTCTCTCTCTATATTTTACGGGCGCAGCAGTTCAATTACTTCATACTGCAGAGCGTTCAAAGAAAAGCTCTCTCACTAAGTAAACCAACATTCTTTGGGACCATTTCTTAATAATTTGTGCTACTGTTAATCCACGACGATCTTGTTCAGAAGGCAAACAAAGTCTTCGAGATAAAGTTCGCAACGGACAACGTAAAACAAAATGTTCTACGTCGTTTAGCACATTTGGGCGCCAAATGCAGAACATTCTCTTTCCTGACAATTCCTGAACTACTGTGAAGCTCTTAAATAAAACTTTTTCTTTTAGAAATGCCAAGAGCTTCTGCTGCTCATGCCTCACGAAATTTCTAACGGACGATTTCACAGCGTGTGGGAGACTGGAGAGCAAGTTTTCATATGCATTGGGGTGCATTTACACACCATGCGTTTACACAATGTCGATCATTTCGTCTCATGGTGCCTAAAAAAGGACTGTGCGAAGGCGATTGTGCTGCCTCCTCTACGAAAGCGCGAACGATTACTGATGATACTATTAGAAAATGGCATGATAGACTGCTGTCTTTGCGAACGAACACTTCTTTGAACAAAAGCATTCTGCACTTTTTAAGTTGAAATTAAGCTCTTGTACTCAGGGAGAAATAGAGATATATTTTGGCCATTCAGCTTTCATCTGTCAAGGTTTGACATTCAAATCTGAAGGTTTGAGCTTCAAACCTTCAAACCTTCAAGTCAAATCTGAAGGTTTGAACTTCAAACCTTCAAACCTTCAAGTCAAACCTTGACAGATGAAAGCTGAATGGCCAAAATATATCTCTATTTCTCCCTTAACACATCGTCAAGTCATAGAACGGGCCTAAGGGCCGTTCTATGACTTGACAATGTGTTTCACCAAGGACAATGGAGGAGGACATCGTCTGATATTTCATTTGACAAGTTTTTTTTGTGTGAACCCCATAGATGATACTGGTCGTGTTTTTCTCCTTGTGATGACTTCGTGCTGTTCGCTGTCTGTGCTCTACAGCTGCTATCAGAAAGTACTCCTCTAATTGGCGTGGGGTTCATATTGAAATGTTACTCTTCAGTGGGACGTCAGTCAATGACCGCGACCAAAGATGAGCAGAGGACATAATTTAAAAAAGGCAGAACGTATTTCTTCTGTTTTATGCACAGCAGCCTTCTATTACTATCTATCGTAAAGCTTTTAAACAAAGTTTTCTCTCTTCAGGAAGGCCAAGAACTTTGTGCCTCATGTCCAACCAAAAAAGAACGTCTTTAATTACTGCAGAGAAACAAATTCATGCATGAACAGCGTTTTTCAACTTCATGCTGTACCTCTCTCTCTCCATCGCTTTTACGGATGCACTGCTGTAGATCGCAGACACTATCAGTACTGATAGTGTCTGCGATCTGCAGCTCGCTTACACTACAACTGCTTCCGATGCAATAGTTGCCTTGACTTGAAAACTGAAGAGATAAATCAAATGAACATATAATTGGTCCACCTATTGATCTTCATTCATATGAATGCCAGTTTAAGTTCCGCCTTACGAGGTTGATTTTAGTTCTCGGAGTAAGTTCACAATTCTAATAAGTTCTGTTACATCTTGTAATGGTAATGCCTTTCATGAGCAACCAAGTTTGCACTACGCTTAAACACCTTTCCACATATACGACACGCATCTCGCTCGTGAACCTTTTTGATGTGTTCCGTCAAGTCCTGTTCGTGCTTGCTACGAAATTTGCACCGATCACAAAAGAACTCCACACAGCGACGCCCATGAACCGCCTGTGAACAGTTTGTAAGTTCCCCAGACACAAAGAAGAAAAACACATATAGTCGGGAGTTAGTAACCGGCATAAATAGCATAAAAGAGGAAATAAAAAGAACTAACGAACCTCGACATGGCGCTTTCTATCAAAAGCACTCGCAAAACTTTTGTCACAATGAGCGCAAGAAAACGGCTTGCGCTTTTCATGGACTCGTGTGTAGTGGCGCACAAGCTGTGATCTCTGACGAAAGGCTTTGGTGCATTTCTGACAATGATGGGTAGCTCTCTCAGTGGTAGAATCAGTTGCAATTTCTTCGATTGAGTCGTTATTGTTTCTAGCAGCTGGAGAACTGACGCCTAGCGTGGGCACACGGCGGTTGGTGTGAGTGTTTTGGGATGATGACACTCGAGAGAAACTCGGGTACTGTTGAGCTGCTGTATTGGGGTATTGATGAAGATGACCTGGAATACGGAGCGGCGGGAGCGTGTTTTGTTGACGAATCCCTAATGGCGGTAACCTAGTCTTTCGTTCCACAAAAGAGGAGAACATATTGTCCAAAATATCCTTGTTATCCATTGTTGCGAAGCAAGCTGAGACGAGTTCAGAAGCAGAATAGCGCACTGCTCGCTTTCGGTTGAAGCAGGTGAGAACTCGTTGGTTTCGATGGCTGTAGTAGTCGCATCTTTGTAGTGGAACTGAGGATTGAAATGCTTTGATATCGGGTCAAACCCGATGTGCTGACTTCTGACTGCATGGATGGGTTCTTTAATAAGTTACAGATTCTATTGCCGATTTGATCGGGGTTTCAGAGAGAAACCAATCGTTCACTCTGTTTTTTGCAAGTTTGAATGAGGAAAAAGAGAGTAACTGGTGTAGGTAATAAGGCCGTGCGCCTGTTACAGCGTCCACAGCAAAGCAGAAGAAGCCTGTGCGGCATGTACAACTTACATCAGACACCGATTTGCTGTGCTTCTCTAAGCATGGGGTTTCCATGCGATATGGGACGAATTGGATTTGTCGATAAGTATGACTACAACGACGTATTATTTCTGGACCTAAGTTTTGCCGCAAATGCATGACGTCAGGAAGCATTTACGCCAAACTCTGCGGTCACAAGCAACTCGTTAAGGCAAAATCGGCGTAAACCATCTTCGTCTAGAAGGTTTTATCGAATAGTCGGCTGATGACAGGGAACGTTACTGCGTGCGTCGTGAAAACGTCCTCGTGCGGAAGACATCCCGATGCAGCAATAGCAAATGATTTTCGATTACGTAAGGATGAAATCATCTGACAACCTTCAAGGTTCATGTTCTAACGCCGGTCTATGAGGAGCAGTATTATATCGAGATTAATGGAGGCTGGATAGCAATGGGTACGCGAGAGTATCTCCGTCGAAAGCGGAATGGCCTATATACTGTTGTATAGCAAAGAGGAGACGAGATCGCCCTTGGATTGAGTTGCCCTGTTCATACCTGACCCCTAACAGTGGTGACTTACAGCTATGGGGTTTGGTGGTGTACCGCAGGACACTTTCAAAGAAATCGAATGACATGTATGGGATATTCGAGAGGCGAATAGAAGAAGACCACCCACAAACTGATCACAAATTAACGGCGGTCAAATTTGTCACAGCAGGGGAGAGGAAGCTCAAACAATTAAATTTGGTGGAGGGATAGGAATCGCTTTGCATACAATGCTCGGCATTGATTGCCTACGGGGCCCCATGCCGCGCTCAAAGCCATCCTCGACAGATATGTCGAATGCGGAGAGCACGTCACCGTCGGGGTCTCTTTTATGCTGACAGATTCCCCATCCTTCACATGTTTACGCCACCTCTCAAGAAGTTCAATGTTCGATTTTCTCCGTTTCCAAGCGATACAGGTCAGATCTCGGATACAAAGGTACAGCGACACGCGCAGCGCATGATCGTTTTCCCCGAAACGGAAAGTATGCATGGGCTGTAGTTCTTTGTCAAATATTTGGTGACATCTCCTCCTCCGTGCTACGGAGTTGTCAATGACAACTTGTCATCCCGCTCACCCTTCCTCTTGGTTTAAATTTGGCCCAAGAAACAACAAGAGCTTTGCACAACGTTTGCAGAACTTCCAATTCTCGGGGGGAACGCTAGCCTTCTAGCTAACAATGTAATGTCATTACCTTTCAGGAGTCATTACCATACCCAATGCCGTATATGATCTCTTCTTTCCCTTTCATGTGCGATGGAGAAAGCATCAAGCTTCCACTATTCACCCGGCACCTACCTGCCATTCATATCACTTCATAGATCAGCGTACCCTTCGTACCCCATCGAACACAAATTCCTCTCCTGGTCGACTTACGTCTTTGGTTACGCACGCACCATACGGTAGCTGCGAACATACATGATTTCAAATCGAGTCGACTGCTGTTTGTTGGGAAGATTGTTGTCGCCATACTCCCCAGGAAGACCAAACCAATCAGCAAAAACTTCAGAATCCATTTGTAAGTGCAACTTCTTGTGCCAATCCGTATTCGGCTTTTCTCGTACCTTTACGTCGTTCAGGTACCACACGATGCGCTCCCTGGTCCACAAAAGACCCACCTTCACGTTCTCCTTGCTCAAGTCTCGCCCGACATCTACCTCCAAAGGACTAGCAATGTCATCTTCTGGGTTCGGACCGGTAAATACATGGGTGTTCATCATGAAGAGATTCTTAAATTCTCTTCCGCTAGTTGGTCGTTTTTCGCTGGTGGAGTATTCGAACACGTCAATTTCAAAGTCCCGCCTTCTTCCAAACCAAAATGCTGAACTAATTGCCGAGTCCATCATCTTGCAATAGATTTCAAAGTACCCGTACCTCCTCTTCGCTCGAGTTCGAACGAAAGCAGTGGAATATCTTCGGTATCCGAGGAGACGTCTATCGCGATTCATTACCCGTAACACTTCGTCTGTGGGCTGCTCTTCTCTGCTTACCAGGAAAAGAGAACCCCGTTCTATGTACACATTTCGGTGGCTGAACCACCCAAGTCCGCGTCCGGCCCAATTCGGATGGTAGCGATGCCATCGGCTGCGACGACCCCAAGCACCGCGAACTTTGTCGAACTCATCTGACATATCCCAATCTTTCTCCCAACGCATTCCTCTATTTGCCTTTATATATGACGGGGGTGGTGCAAAGGGACCCCGTTTATCCGGATCGTATTCCAGACGGGGAATGTTCATGCGAATCACCATGCTTCGATATCGGTGACAAGAAAGCGACTCGGAGAAAGAAATGTGTTTCAACAGGTACACACCACTCTGGGAGACAAATTGGTCGGCTTTGGGCTCCATTTAAAGCGGCGGGAGAAACAGTGGAATGGTGAAACAACCCCACCCTACAGAGTCCCCTCAGGCCCACAATGTCTGATGACGCTCGCAATAAAGACGCTTGTTTGGCCTGGGCAGCATTCGGGCCCAACTTCCGTAACCAATACACATGACATCTCGAATCCGACAAGTCATTGCCCAAGGTTTTAAAACCTACCCATGTGTTCCATACTACACTGGTACGGTAAGTCCCCCCTGAGGGCCTGAAAGGTACCGGCTGTGTTTTTTTTGACGTGGGACTTGAGCGGGTAAGCTTCCTTCTACCATCGCAGTTCTCATATGAGTCGTGTGTAATTGAAACATTGATGGATGACCAGCAATTCAAGCTTCTACAGAAGGTACGGAGATTCTTCTTGACATTCGGGCTCTCCAAAACCTGCCGATTACTCTAGTAGGTAGCTCTGAAACCAGTCCTTTTTACTCGATCAAGCGCTACTACGCCACAACGCAAACCTCTTCATCCAAATGCTGTCTTTCAAATACAGAATCAGACTGGTGTGTACGAGTTAAAGCCAGCTATGCGAATAAAACCTTCATTCCCACCTTCACAAATCCTTCCTCATCAACAACATTCCGATCTTGCCTATGATCCGCAAGCAATGTATCCACGTCTGATTCGTTCCACTTGTTGCGGCTCCTTGTGAACGTTACTGCTGCTCGCGAAGAAACTGGCTCACAACCGGACTCATCGAACAATTCACGCAACAGCAGCTTGGCAAGCTTTGTTCTCAGCACGTTCTTCGACCGTGTGGCATTCTTAAAGATTGTACGTAGCTCTGGCGGCTCTCGTCGTCGTTTAACAATTGGATACTTCTTTTGCAACTCGTAAAACGATTTGATGACTGCATCCATGCGAAGCAAACCGGTTTTGCGATCCATTTGTTTCAAGACAGCATCTTCTACATCATCCTCGTTTACAGTTGCTCCGGCCTTTGCTTGACTGAGATGTAGTTGTAGTACCTGTTGCAGCTCCGGTATCGCATCCTGAGCAGTGATCGTCTGTTCGATTGAGTGAGACCTAGATGCCAGAAAACTAAGTATTTTACGTGCCTCTGCTTGCGGGGAGGACGGATCCGGATGTGGGGGCGGGGCGGTACGCATCTGTTTGGCGACATCGCTGTTTTGCGGCAGAAGCGACAACGGGGTCTCTCCCGTATTGTTCTGTCTGAACGGGTCGGCGCCGGCGCGCCACAGCTCGAGCGCCGCGAAATGTTCTTGCCGTTTGGCAGCTACATGGAGGGGCGTATTTCCTAACGTGGTGGTGCTGTGAACGTCGGCGCCGCGCGCCAGGAACGCTTTCACCAGGTCTCTGTTTCCGAGCTCAACGGCGCAATGTAACGCGGTTCTGCCGAGGACGTCTGTTTTGTTCACTTCCGCGCCTCGCGCCAGCAGCGCTTCAACCACTGCGATCTGTCCTGCCCAAGCGGCATATTGCAACGCTGATTCGCCAAGGACATTTGTCCTATTCACCTCTGCGCCGTGCGCTAGTAGCGCGTCCACGACAGTCACAAAGCCGTTCTCAGCGGCGCGTAGCAACGCAGTGTTGCCGTCTTTGTCTTTGCCGTTCACTTTCGCGCCACGCGCCAGCAGCGCTGCCACCATTGCGACATGTCCTCCCCAAGCGGCAAAGTGCAACGCTGGTTCGCCGGCATCAGTTTTGCCGTTCACTTCGGCGCCACGTGCTAGCAGCGCTTCCGCGACATTTACATGGCCTTTCTCAGCAGCGCGTTGCAACGCAGTGGTGCCGTCTTTGGCTTTGCGGTTCACTTCCGCTCCGTGCGCTAGTAGTGAATGCACTCGCTGCAAATCGCCGCGCTCGGCGGCTTCACATAGCTCAACGACAACGACGTCGCGCATGTTTGCTGCCATGGGCGTCTCGGCCGCCACCGCCGCCACAGTGGCGTGGTTAAAGTTACTGGAATACGCTTCTCCGACTCTATCACGTACTGTATCTACGAAGGTACTGTAATGACTAACATTGTTACGTATCCGAACATTTCTGCATTCCCGGGTCAGGAGGCACCCATTATACAAGGGTAGCGTTCTACCACACAGGTGACCGCAGCAAGCTACGAAGGTAACCTTAGAGGGATAACCTCCTGATGTTTCATTCGTACAAGAGAATCTTGTACGAATAAATTCATCAGCTCTGAGGGCTGCCGCTTTTACTTTGTACTTCACGTAGATCCCAGCAAAGAGGACAGAGCAACAACGATCGCTTCACATGTAGCGTTCCCTTGGATATCGAGCACGTCGCGGCGTAAACCTAGCGTCGAGGTAAACAACAATTTGATATTAGCGTTCGTTCATTCGAGAGCAAAACTTGTTTCTAGGGTATCACCTTTTCAAGAGCCGCAACGATTCGATTCCATCTGTCAACCACCACCCAAGCATCCAATCCCTTGCACCAAGGAAGAAGGCGCCTCTAAAAGGAGACAGTAGTCCCTGAGCAGTTGCAATGGAAAGAGCACCTGTAAAACAGCTACAGAGAACTCCGTCAACAACAATCTGTCCTTCAATCGTGTGAGGGTTATATAACCCCCATTTCCTTTCTCTTTCTATGCGAACAACCCTTTCATTCCCAAACTGCCCTTGCACATGCTCTCCCACTCGTATCAGTCCTGCATGTCTCATTTTGCCATTCACGTACAAACTGTGCTTGCTCGATAAATGCAGCGTGTGATTGTTGGTGCGTACCTTAACAAATTCGGAGTAAACATTATCAGATCTGTGAGAAAAGGTATAAATCGGCGAGTATTTCGTGCTTGAGACCAATACTTCATCGCCAACCTGTAACTCTTCCATCCGTAACACCGCACCGTCACGTCTTTGCACCGTGGAAGAACCGGGAAAGCAAGATCGAAGCCCTTGCAAAATTGGAGGTTTGTATGAACTGCTTCCTTCCGAGGCGCCACTCTCCCCAAGGATTAGTCCAGGGTTGCTACCGCCGGTGGAACTTGAAGAGGTGTTATTTCCACTATCACTTGCAACCTCAGTGTTTTCGCCTTCTGAAGGAGTTTGAACCGATTCCACGGTCTCTTCATCCGTAAGCTGCGCATCTCCGCTGTTTGCATGGCCTTCATTGTCATTGGCAGTGCCCACGTTGGAGGCAGAAGAACTTGGGACAGGTTGGACAGCGCCAGAGATTGGAGTCGGTGATGGCTGCTCGGACCCGACTGCTGTAGGCGCATCCTCAACACCGGAACCGAAAGCAAGATCTAAGTGGTGTTGTTTGTCTTCCATGGTGTGGCATTTTTCCCATATTCTCCTCTCTTCACACTGAGTAGCAACAAGGATATCACGTAAGAAGTTCTGGATATCCTGATTTACGACAACTTCAGGATTTGTCTGCCACTCTTCAGCTGCATCACTCTGTAGCCACTCATTCAACTGGGCGCAAATTGCTACATCATTCGAAAATGACCCAAACGACTTTATAGACGGAAGGACCTTGCAGACGTCGTATCTAGCGTGTGCAGGGCAGTTCCCTCTAGTCTCTGACCACAAGGCCGGGAAGGAGGTTGAATGTCTTCCGTAGAGTTGCGAATAATCCGAGAGTTTGACACCCATGGGAACGCAATCACAACATTGCTCGCACACAGAATAAAGGAAGTAGTCTATTTCATCCCGGGCAATTTCATCTCCTTCTTTCAATTGTTTCAAAGCAGCGGCACGTCTAACGTCACAAGGATTGTTGTCGATATATAGCTGCAATGAGTTCATGCACTCGGAAGATGTGGTATCGTAGATTCGATCACATTTTTCGAACGATCCATCGCCCAGAGTTTGTCGTAACGGACAGTGGGAGCATATAGATTGTGGTAGTTGAATCGACGTACATGTAACCTCATGATGAATTGTACTCTTTGCACCGTGGCACGGGAAAAATGATACGGCCGCTATAACTTGCACATACAAAGCAGAGAGACACAAAAGGAGTGAAACTGGCATAATGTGAAACACGCAGCGTACTGGCTCGAAGAGGTTTCCGCCTTCGCGAACTCGAAGTCTCAGAAAAGAAAGAAAAAGGGTTTATTTGACCGAAACTAAAGAGTCGGCGGGGCGAACGATATCGTATGGAGTACCACTGAGCGCGGTGTGCCATAAGCTTCTGACCAATTCGTCACAACATTGACGAACTGGCAATCCATATGTCTCGCTATCGTGCACTGGCCCTCATGATGGCCCTCAAGAACGGGCCTGAGCTTCCCTCTGCCCTGGTTTGGCACTCCGATATGTCGGTCCTTTCACCTGGAGACCTTAACCGAAACGCGTTTGTAAGTCAACTTTTGGGGCTCCATTTTAAGCGACGGGAGAAACAGTAGAATCGTGAAACAGCCCCACCCTACAGAGTTACCTCAGGCCGACAGCAGTCGGGACAATGTCTGGACGCTCGCAATAAGAGACGCTTGTTTGGCCTGGGCAAACCTCGGTAACCCTTCTACCACCATCGCAGTTCTCATTCGAGTCCCTTGTAGTTGAAACATCGATGGATTACCAGTAATTCAAGCTTTCTACAGAAGGAACGGAGATTCTTCTCGATACTTGGGCTCCAGGACATGCCGATGCCGCTGGTAGGTAGTTAGAAACCAGTCTTTTTTACTCGATCAAGCGCTACTACGTCACAACGCAAAACCTCTTCATCCAAATGCTGTCTTTCAAATACAGAATCAGACTGGTGTGTACGAGTCAAAGCCAGCTATGCGAACAAAACCTTCATTCCGACCTTCACAAATCCTTCCTCATCAATAACATTCCCCTTTCGCCTATGATCCGCAAGCAGTATATCCACGTTTGATTCATTCCATTCGTTGCGGCTCCTTGTGAACGTTAGCGTTGCTCGAGAAGAAGCTCCCTTACTGCCGGACTCATCGAACAATTCACGCAACAGGAGCTTAGCAAGCTTGCTTCTCATCTCGCTTTTCGACCGTGTGGCACTCTTAAAGATTGTACGTAGCTCTGGCGGCTCTCGTCGCTGTTTACAAATTGGGTACTTCTTCTGCAACTCGTAAAACGATTTGATGACTGCATCCATGCGAAGTAAACCGGTTTTGCGATCTATTTGCTCCAAGACAGCATCTTCCACATCATTCTCGTGTACAGTTACTTCGGCTCCAGATTGATTGAGATGCAACTGTAGTGCCTGTTGCAACGCAGGTATTGCATCCTCAGCAGTCCCCGTCTGTTCGCCTGAGTGAGACCTACATGCCAGAAAACTGACAACTTGACGTATCTCGGATGGCCAGGAGGACTGATTCGGATGTGGGCGCGGGGCGGTACGCATCTGTTTGGCAGCATCGCTGTGTTGCGGCAGCAGCGACAGCGGCGTCTGGCCATTTTTGTTCTGTCTGAGCGGGTCGGCGCCGGCGCGCCACAGCTCGAGAGCCATGAACTGTTCTTCCCGTTCCGCAGCTTCGTGGAGCGGCGTGTTTCCAAAATTGTTTGTGTAGTGAACGTCGGCCCCTCGCGCCAGCAGCGCTTGCACCACGTCTATGTGTGTGTACTCAACGGCGCAATGCAACGCGGTTCTGCCACGGTTGTCTGTGTTGTTCACTTCTGCGCCGCGCGCCAGCAGTGCTTTCACCACTGCGACATGTCCTCCCCAAGCTGCAAAGTGCAACGCCGGTTCGCTTGCATTATTTGTGCCGTTCACTTCTGCCCCCCTCGCCAGCAGCTCTTCCACCACTGCGAGACGTCCTTCCCAAGCGGCATGTTGCAATGCTGGTTCGCCAGCAGCATTTTTGCCGTTCACATCTGCGCCGCTCGCCAGTAGCGACTTCACTTGCAGCAAATCGCCGCGCTTAGCCGCTCCACATAGCGCGACACCCATGTTTGCTGCTGTTCGTGAAGCAACCACTATCGCAGTCGACGCGATGCAACTTTGTATCGCACCTCACCGCTGCCACGTATCATACGTATGAGTTATATCTGTCGCACGAGACAGCTAAATTGATTTGGTCGAGATGATCTCACGTGCCGACATTCCCACATGCATGTGGGAATGCGATACCAAAAGGTACGACGGTACGACGGTAGAACGCTACCTCTCCCCTGGTTTGGCACTCCGACATGATGTCTTCTACGCACCTGGAGACCTTCTCTACAGAAATGCGCTGATAAGGACGACGTGCGGAAGACGAGCCTGCGACAAATCAAATCGCGCATCATTGAAAACCTGAAAATGAAGCCACTGTTGCCCTCTTGGTCAGATTGTTGGTCGAACGCCAACACAGTCTGGATTCCGGAGCTGTTGCACTTTGTTGTTTCCGAATATCGCCGAGTTCGTACCATGATGAAGATTAAAGGGAGAAACCCTTAACCCTCCCAGAACCATCATGCGTCTGTCACTGACAAGGACCGTCAGAGCGTTTTCACTGGCCAGATGGCCCGAAACATGGCAAAATACGACAATCGCCAGAACCTATGACTTTCATCATGAAGTGCATTCTTTTCGATGAGCGAGAAAACAAGTTCCGACCCATAATTTTAGTTCTTGAGAAGGCTGGCCACGTAAATGGTTTCACGGTACAAGCACCGGGTGGGTGAACGTAGTTTTCAACCCTATGATAATCCACACGTGAATTAAGCCTGCGCACAATCCGCGGCTTGTGAGTCTTCTATGCAAGTAGTTACAGCGAGGCGTACAACGTTTACTTGGTCGCGTTCCTCGAACACATGATCGATCATCTAAAGAGCTAAAAACTGAATCGCTTCTGCTTCTGTCAGGATTGGGAGATACCTCAAACGTGCTGCATGAAAGTGAGGAACGATGTAGAGAATCAGATGTGGCATAGAGGAGATCCAGTATGGTCGAAAGATGACACCGGCGTACGGGGTGGAAGGAGCACCAAAAACCTGATCTGTGTTCGATGATGCGATTTGCGTTTGCGAGATATACATGAAGCCCACCATAAACCACCATTAAGACTGTGGCACAACTTGAACACAACAATGGCAGTGGCTGCGTGCGACCAAAAACGCTAGCACAAAGTGCAAATATTGCTTTCCAAGAGGTGCGGTAACCAGTTAGATGTCTATGGGTGTAGTAGAAGGGGGGACATACCCATATGGTTCGAGATGAATAGGCGCGAGCTGACTTAATGGGTTGCTTTCGTCCAGAGGACATGATGCTTCGTTGCAGTAGCCACAGCATTCTGAGGTGGAGCTGATTCCAACCGACTGGTAAAGCGCTTGATCTAGGCAGATGTCAGCGCAACATTCCTCCATGTTGGTCGCCGGGGCAGAAGGATATGCAAAGTAAGCTTCTGAACAAGAATATGTTGATCGGGACAGTGTTTCTAACTCGACCTCAGGAGAGGGTAAGGTTGGAATTGAAATCGATAGCGAATCCGTAACGTTCTTTAAAACATCCTCCGCAAAGATCTTCTCAGATATATGAACTTTGCGAAGAGCTATTCCATCATAGAAAATGTGTTCAAGCCGACCCCAGCTATGAAAACTTGAGAGAATACGAATGTCATCATCGAGCAAATCTTGTATGAGTCCAACTGGGATTTGGGGAACACTGGACACGTCTTTCGAAGAGGTGTGATTGCGAAACGCTTCATTGTAGAATGATGAGTAAACCAAGCTCACCTTCAACTGCTCATTTTGAACTCGTTCACAACGAATTCCGTTGAAAACGAAAGCAACGGCGTGCTGCAGAATACCGAGACTTGATGCATCCGGAACACCTAGTAGGTGCGCTCGAATAACTATGGCCACCACATCGGCAATGAAGTAATTTGAAGTTACCAGCTTGTACTCTGGGATTCCTTGCTTAAACGAAAGAAAGCGACTGCACACAGCCTTTGCTTCTGGATCATAAAGTATTTTGAGTCCTGGGGGAAGGACGCTACGAACTGTTTCCATTACTGCGCTTGGAGGATCCTCAAGGGCCTCTAGAGTGAAATCCCATGCACCGTCCACAAGAGACTGCTCGTCATGTGTGAAAGGCTTTAGTTCAGAATCTGGAAGCATACTCGGCGGCAAATAGAACAGTTGAGGGTCAATGCTGTGTAACTTTTCGATTTCACCAAAGACTAGCGAACTGTTTTCGAAGGCGTGAAAGGCCCCAAGCTCAATCTCATTCAGACATACTGGTCCCAGCGCCTTCTCATAGGGGAAGACTTCAGCAACAAATTGATCCAAGCTAGTAATGTACGCAGAATAGAAGGGCATCACGAAATTTGTTGGGACTCCCCGCCGTTGTAAGTTGACAAATGTATCAAAGTGCTCCCGTATTACTGTGGTCACCGTCGTACATGAAAGTGGTACAGATTGAATAATTGGAAAGAACAAAAGGAGCCCAAGGAAGAGGCGTACTTTCATCGTCATTGACAAAGTGAAAGATGCTTGAGCGTAAACAAGAAGGGATGGCAAAGGGAGGGAGCCATCGTTGACTCGTACAGGGCTGTGTTGCTCGAGGACAGCTTTCGAAACATGTAGTACTCGTAATATTCTGTCGCTTGAAATGCAAGTGTTAGGAGAGTAGTGTTGATATGATAAGTGCTAGTTTCCTAATCTGGTAAATAATCAATGGTTGAGGATATCCTTGAAAACTGCGGGAACATCATGAGATGCTGCGGAGTTCCGAGGAGAAGCTTCAGTTTTGTGAGGAGTTTTAAATTAAGCGGAACAAGTTACGAGTTAACTATGCACATGCAACTCGCGTTACTTTTGTACGAGAGGCATTCATGGATCTGTCGATCTCCTACTTGACAGGTAATACGAAACACAAGCCGACACAGAAACACCCAAACTTTCGAAAGGCGACACAATTATGTAAGTTGTAGCAAAGACTTTGGTACACAGGCGTTGTTACATTCCCTCAAACTAAAGAAAGGTTCCGTGTCACTGCAACCCTTCCATATCCCTTTTATGCAATACTGAGAAACGGATATTAGTACAAACATGACATTCTCGAAGGCGTCACGTAAATACTGATCAAGAAGACGTACCTGATGATAGGGATCGTAGAAAAAGGCTTCCATGAACATTTTGCCCGCCATACAAAGTGTGGATCGTTCTGACTGAAGGGCGCAACGGTGGTCGGAGCCGAATAGGTTTGCACGAGGTTTGTTCTCACAACGATACTGACAGTCCGAGAGGGACGAAAACGGGACATGCCCACGGCAACCGCCCCACACGAAAGGTTTACAGCGACCTCTCTGAAAGAAGTAAGCAATCCTTCGCGCTCGGCAAGGCCCTGTAACCGGTTTTTCAAGGCATGGGTTAGGTCGACATGCAGCGAGGCATTCTTTCCGCGAAGTGAACGGGGGTAGATAGCATGATTCGGATATAGTGCAGGCCTAAACATACGGAAGTTAGTATGAACATGTGCTTTTTCCAGCGACGAGAAAAGCAAAACATACCTTTATCTGTGGGTTGTACCACCAACCAACAACTGTTTGTTGACAAAGAGATACCGACGTTGTTGGCGCCGCCAAGGAGCACTGCGCTGTGAGAGCGGCAGAGCCATCTTGGGCTCCGACGACATGAGCGGCAAGACCGCCAAGGGTTGCAAAGAAACAAAAGTATGATGACAACATTCTTGCGTACGGCTCACCTTCATGAAGGCGAACAGCAAGAGAACTTTATACAGGTGAATGTACAAGCATGTTTCAAGCCATTATTTGTCTAGTGGGAACGGAAGCGTGCTACGTTGAAAGAGTGGGGCGAAAGTTCGGTATTGTGATCACGAGAAATCGTTGACGACGCACTGACATGTACAAGATGTAACTACGTAGAGAACGCTAATGTTATGCGCTTATTTGAAACGCCCAGTGGCAACCCGTCCCATGCGGTTCGACCCCATCATCATGATGGAGTCAAACCGCATAATGCTGAGATGGGTCATCTCTGCATCCGCGCTAACTCTCTTCATCATCTCGCTCGTATTGAGGATTCAGGTGTGAACGCTTGTGTCCACGAGTCTTCACGATAACGATGCGCATTGAAACGTAGAGGCAGTATCGTCATATTTTGCGTACCCGTGACTGTCCCGTCAACAAGTTTCACGGTTGATACGTTGACGCGCCTACGTGTATTCTTCGAATCCGCGAGTTTCTCGAGGTCCGTACACTACAACAACGCACGAACGAGGAGTCAGGGAACAAGAGAGGATCAGATATGGAGAAGCGTGGACGGACGAATGCACCGCACCCACGTGAGATGCATCCGAGAGTGGATTGTTGAATAACGTTTTATGGTCGGTGTATCCCCACCGTTCTACGAGGGGCTGAAGATAAGGAGAGATCGAAAACAATACATCCGCGAGCCCCGAAATTGCCCAAGAAAGATACAACACAGAAACCAGAACCTGAGGGTTATATCACTATATACACGCACCCCTGGCCTCATCGGGCTTCTTCCCAGATGGACAGGCAATGCAAGTTGCCGTCCAGCCACCAGGTGAAACTAGCCCCTCCCCACAAGTCTTGCACCTTCTATTATCCACAAAAGTTCCTTTTGGACAGCTTGTACATTTGCCATCCAAGTCCTTGAACCAGCCAAATCCACACTTTGCTGTACAATATGTTGCTCCATATTCCAGGCTTTCCGTTCCTGGAGGACAGATGGAACAACTCCAAGCCTGTTCTCGACGACTGTATTCACCTGGAGCGCACTTGATGCACTGATCCCCTCGGCTGTACGTTCCTGCGGGGCACGGTTCGCAACGCCCATTAACCCACCCTCGCCCAGCACTGCATTTACATTTTAGACCCGTCTTGTCCGCCATTCGTCCGTATGAACACAATCTGCACCGCCGCCCGTCCCAGTAAAATCCCGGCAAACATGTACACTTGCCATCAACCATGTATGAATGCCAAGGACAATGTCGTCGACAATATTTAGCTCCAAACCAGGATGTTAGCCAGAATGGACACCTTTTACACGCCGAAGCGCCAGCATTAGGCGAGTAAGTCCCCGGTCCACACTCTGTGCAATCCTCATAGACTTCATCAGAGAAGGAACCAGCGTCACACTGGCGACAGGATTTTGGCCCCGTCTGCTCGCTGCCAGGCTTGCAACGGCAAGCCCCACGTCTAACCTCCATTCCCGGGGGGCATTTGTAGCAAGGTGCCACGTTTACCATTTCATTTGCAGTTCCCGGAGGACATTTCTGACAACGACCATCGTACAAGCCTTCGCCAGGTGCACAACTTTCGCACTGATTTCCTCGATCGTACAGGTTTCGAAGCTCCTTCCACGAACACCTCACGCATTGTCCTTTGAAGTACTTGTGACCAGGAAAACATCGACATCGACCGCTTTCATCAATTCTCATTCCATGGCTGCAAACGCACTCGCGTCCATCTGGCGAGTGCGCATGCTTATCAACACATTTCCGACAGACGAGACGACCCCACTCTACGGAAGACAATAAGCCCGGCGCACATGTACAAGAGGTGGCATTTTTGTACGGCACCATATCCATAGGACATTGGGCGCATTCTGTAGCAGTAGATCGACGACTGTGAGTGCCCCATGGACATGGTGCACAAGAGTTTCCATCACGACCGTATCCCTTCTCGCACCAAACGCAAGGGATTCCGTTTTTCACAGTGCCGCGACCGCAGTACGGAACGCAAAAGGACATTCCTCGCACCCAAGCTTGACTCCGTGCGGGGCATTCGCTACATGCATGAGATCCGCGTGCGGAACTGTAGGTGCCTGGCGCACAATAAGTGCAGCGTCTTGCTTTTCCTTCAGAGAAAGTGCCCGGTGGACATGGGACACATTGCTGCGTATTGTCGGATTCGATGCGGCTGTAAGTGCCCGGTGGACAATGACGACATGAGGTTGCGTTTCCGTCGGATGTAGTGCCAAGAGGACATCGTACACACTCCGGATACTTGTTTCTAAACTCGGTTCTCCAGTAGTGACCGACCGGACAAAAGGTGCACGACGCGATGGATCCACCGCCAGTGGAAAACAAAAGAGGGTCACATTTCTGACAGGATGTAGCTTGCTGGCCAGAAAATGTTCCAGACGGACACGGGCGGCAAGGCTCATAGCCGTAAGAGGACTTGAAGAAGCCCGGACGGCAGCGCTCGCACAAGAGACCATACGGATCGACTCCGAAGCCTGGCGGACATTCGCCACAGGTGAAGGAGAAATCGGAGAACGAGAACAGTCGCGGCGCACACGGAAGACAGGCGTTGGGACTAAGACTAGGTTCACGTGAAGAATGCTCAAAGAGGCGCGCGCATCGATTCTGAGCACTGACCACGGTGAGGCCGATGAGAAGCAAGGGCACGACGCGTACGACAGGCGCACGCGCCATGGGGGAGCGAGCGACGAACGATGGGGCAAGGGAGTCGGCAAATCGCAGCACTGCGTGGAACGAACGGGTTGACGTTAAAAAGTAGGGGCGGCGGAAGCGGAACGAAGCAGCGAAGCGCGTCTAAAAACAACCGCTGGGAGCGAAAACGTGTTGCATGGGCGTTTGTACGCATCTTACATCGCGAGTGTATGAGCGCGTTTCGATAACTTTGTGGAGGGGGGGGGGGGGGGGGGGGTACAACGGGGACAAGGCGGGGGGGGGGGGGGCGGCGATCAACGGCGACTACGACGAGGGTGTTGGTGCTTCTCGCTTGGCCGCGACACGTAGTCGCCGCCACTGCTCGCTGCACAGCCGTGCGGTTTGGCGGCGCAACGCGTGTCCGGGAATGTGCCGTGGCTCTATAAAAATGAGCGCAATTCAAGGTTCGCCAATGTAACTGGGCAAGGGTACGTCTACTCCCCTTGCGTTGCCCTTCACGTGCATGGGAGCGCACGGTGCGCATGTCGCTGTATGACGCATTCCCCAGTGGCCGCGTGGAAACGTGGCTTCCTTGTGTGCTTTCTCAAAATCTTGCTCATGCTGGACACCAAGGGAGCAAAACCAACATGAACAGCGAGGCACCGAGAAAAACAAAGGCATGTGTGACGTTTTGTGACAGATCCCGAGTAGAGCGCAAACGAGCGCCCGACGAGGGGTCGAACGAGAAGCGAGAGACGATAAACATGAACAGGTGGCGTTGATGACTATAACGCCCGCCAAAAATAAATCGGTCTGATTAATGCACGGAAGCTTGGGTAATGTAAGAGCCTTCGTCCAATCTACTTCACATGCCAAGCCCCCGTCGCAAACGCCGGGGGCGTTACGCCGGGGCGTTTGCCACGGGGCTGGCTCTTGTGCACCCATCAGTATTGCGGTACCGAGCCCGGATTCCAAAGCTCGAGGCTTTCAAATTTCATTGCAAATTGGCCTCAATGGCGGTGCGTTAGAGGAAGCTGAAGCGCAGAATATCGGTGCGATGGAGATGTAGAGTATATGCATTTGTCATTAGCTTTACAGAACGATACCTTTTGTGACAGGGAGCAAGGGAGCTGAAGTCATATGAACGAAATCCGCACGACGACGTAACACAAGTTTCATTTCGAACCACTCGTGTTTGAACGGCATGCTTGGGGGCTATCTGTGTTTTTGAACACGCGCTACGGAATATCGGTTATGAAGACGATGGATCACACTAAACGTTAACCTGTCCCCAACCTGGACGCCATGCCCCCGGTTGAATATGTTCGCGTCCCGGATGCCGTGTAGAACACTATCAGCACTCGTACGGGGTGAATATAGAGAGAGCACATTTTTTGTCCTCGTCAAAACCTTGATGATCGGACGCACAGGGGGCGGCATCTTCTTTTCGTGGAATAACATTGCCTTGGTCATCTAGCTCAATATCATCAAGATCGCTCAGGTCAATATCCCCAACATCCGTCACAGCCTCGGTCGAACGCTCGGTTGAGGCGGCATTGCTGATGCGCTCTGTTGGAGGCTTGGTTGTTGTTGTCTCCGATAACCTTCTTGCCCCCGCGCCCCCATCTAACTTGAACTCGCCATCAATTTCTGGCGGACCATTTTCGTCCGCATTCTGGTCTAGTTCGGCCACATATGCATAGACTTTCTTCTTCCACGACGTCACTTGTCCCATAAACGATCGCTTTGAGCATTTTTGACGCACCAGCGGTGTCATCGGATCACCCTTTTTACGTCGTTCACGGGGACAGGCGGCTATGAAGCGGTCGTATGCGAGCGTGTTTTTCCCGTAGTCAATCTGCTTCTGGCGTTGCGCAAGGCGATGACCATCGGTTTCTGTTCCATTTGCGAGGGCGAAGCGTTCTACTGTGTCACTCCAACGACGGTGTCGCTTGAGAGGGCGCTGGTTCCTCTGCTCGAAGCCAGAGCGCGGCGCTTGTGATTTACGGGAGTTGGGAGCGGTGTCCATTGCGAAGCGCGGAAGGCGTTAGTCGCTGCGATATGCGGGGATGGACTCCCATGCACACATCGGACGAGAGCAATGATGCACAGGGCTCACGTTGACGCTTGAACATCTAACGACGCTCCCCATATGTGGAGTCCACAGGTTGGGTGCCTTGCAGAAGGCTGTCCCATAAATTTGGCGGGAAAACGCAAGGTCGTTTTGCAATGAAAACGAGTCTTCAATTCCAACTTTCAAAAACTTTCATTTGTTGGAGTAGTATTCGGGCAGCCCACCGTACAAAGGTAGAACGCTACCTGTAAACGTTCAATACTTGTACGTATGTGCCACGTACTTCTACGGTAAGGTCGTTTATTACAGCCTGTGATACAGCCGCTGTAGTACGGCGGCTGTATGCCTCGACATTATTCTTGGGGCAAGACTCGTGCAACAAGAATAATGTAAGCTGTGTAAGGCGGTTCTACATTATTCCGACGCATCATGCATGCTTTGCTGGCCACAACAACTCGTTCTCGCTCCACGAAGCATCATCCTTGATCTTACGAGTTCACCTTCGTCACAAGTGTGATGATTAACAGGGTTGTGGGGTTGTACCCCACGAATTATTCGAGTCCAGTAGCGTCAGAGAGCAGATGAGCAAAGTCACTGACCTTCGTCGGATGAAGGTCCTTCGTTCGATGGACACAGGAAGAGCTACACAAACAGTTGATTTATCAGTAGTAAAATATACGCTTGCCTCATCTCACCGAGCACTTCCTAGCAAAATCCTCGATCGCCTACTTCACACGCCTGAACGGCAAGCTTCTTCCAAGAATAGTTCGTTGAGCGATTGTAATCGTCATCACCGTCCAGCAGTGATGCCGCAAGTGCCACAAATCCAGTTCCTTACACAATTACCGATCCAGCGTCACCACCATCTCCACCGTTTCCGCCCACAGCTCCGGGTCCTTCGGCGAAGCCATTACCGCCGTTTCCTCCGTTACCACCGGAGATGAGACCGAATCCACCAGATCCACCAGTTCCACCATTGCCGCCAACAGCACCCTCACCCTGGGCAGTACCGAATCCACCATTGCCACCGTTTCCACCATTGCCAGCCTCAGAGTTGCCACCATCACCACCATCTCCGGCGTTACCGCCCACCACACCAGGTCCGTCAGCGAAACCGTTGCCGCCATTACCACCGTTACCACCATCTCCACCGAAGATACCAGCATCGCCACCAAATCCACCGTTTCCTCCGTTTCCTCCAACGGCACCAGCTCCGAGCACACCACCAAAGCCTCCATCACCACCATCACCACCGTTGCCGAACAGGATACCAGCGAGACCACCGTTTCCTCCGTTTCCACCTTCACCGCCCACTACGCCAGCACCGATGGCGGCACCACCGCCACCGTTGCCACCGTCGCCACCATCGCCAGTAGCAATGGCGTTTCCACCTTCGCCACCAAGACCTCCGTTACCGCCGGATCCGCCGGCGCCATCGAGGAAACCGTTTCCGCCGTTTCCACCGGAACCGCCTCCGAAGAAGCCGTCTCCACCGAGACCGCCGTCACCACCGTTACCTCCGACTGCTCCGGCGCCATTGACGGTACCGGAACCACCGTTACCACCGTTTCCTCCGAACTGAGGGAAACCCGGGGGTGGCACAAGTTCCTCGCCTTGTCGAACGGCGACGGCAAGCTTTTGCGGGACGACTGCGGCTTGGGAAAGCACGGCGAGGGAAAGTGCGATCGCGGCGGTGAGCTTCATTTCGGATCAGATATGGACAAGTTGAGAACAAAAAGTTGTATGTGCAAAGTTGAGCGGGCAGTAGAGCAAGTTGAGTGTGAGGACGATGGAGGGTGCAGCATCGGGAGAGCGGGTGAGGTCTTTTATACTACATCAGGCGGTGGACGACAAACAAATGATGGGATGGCGAGGGGGTGGGTGAATGATGCACAGTGTTGGCTGTCACAGGTGGGGGGGGAGGGGGGGTGGGGGGCGGACGTGCATGGCTGCAACAGTGCATAGCTGCACGGGGGCAAGAGGAACGAATTTGGCGGGCGGAGTGGAGGCATGTGCTGCTCGTAACGAGGCCGACGGCAGTGTTGATTCGGACAGGGGCCACGACAGTGCGGGTTGAGGAAGAGTGTAAACAGGTGCTGGCAGAGCACTGTTCTGCGCGCGACGTGATCGTTATGGGGGGCTGTGAATTTGGGCTCTCAAAGACAGCGGATGATGAGGACGGACCAGCATGACAACACATGTGGAGCACCTACGGTGAGCATACTGCCACATGTACCGGTTGCGCGCAGCAGCAAAAACCACACCACGCCACGCGTGTGTTTAAGGGTTATCATATCTACGATGCTGTGATAGATAATACGGGCGCGCCTATCATAGCGAAGCGCTAGCGATATTACACGTCCGACGGGATGTGGCGCGCGACCCGGCGAAGGACGCGCGACCATCCTGGTTTGTGGTCGATGATCGGCGCGCTCGCTCCCAAGTTTCGGGCGCGAAAAGATGACGGCGGCAAAGCTAAACACGGGCCACAGCAGCGTGCCAACCGCCGGCGTGCGAGCGCCGTAGTCACTGGCTGAATGTCAACCGCCGGAACGGCGTGCTTACAGTGTACATGATGTGTCCACCGCTGTGGACACGGCGCGCGACGGCGTGGACGGGTATGTTTGTTGCTCGAAGCGGGAGCGAGCGTTCTCCATCACGTGAATTCGCACGCAGCTAACGGCCACACAGCGGCGCAGAACAGCGAATTCGGCGCGGTTGCCTGTATGTACGCTGCTGCCTCATCATCTCTGCTGTGCGCTCGCGGTGAACATGCAGTCGATATCATCGCGATCTGTCATGGCTGCACGCTTGTTGCCGGTCAAGCGCCAGTCTCGTGGCTGCTTAATCGGCGCCCCGTATATAAGCTCTTCCGTCATCTAACGGAATCAGATTCGAAGGTACTTCTCCGCCCGTCTTCGACTTTGCTTGTCGCCGAATGCAGACGTCGCTCGAATCTGTGAGATCGACTCCGCCCCATCTAGCGCTGCGTTTTCACGTGCTCGCTTGAATCTTTCCTTGTCACTACTCCGACGTCTACACGCATCGCGCGCCACTCTCACCGTCACGTCCCGTCTCTACACACGCACCCCGCCTTTGCACACATCTCGTAACCAAAGCTCATACGTACTCTTATGTTATGATCTGCACAACTCATTCATTCTTCTTTCTTTTATGTATCAAACAGATTGCACTTCATCTACACACACCAACATAGATACAAACACATTGCCACCATGCACATGCTTACCAGTATTGTGGTACGTACCTATGCAGGTGAGGATTCCATACATAATGAAATCTGGGGAAAAACGACGGCGGTCTGAACCTGTTTCCTCCAAACGCGCTAGCCGCCTGAGCGGCGGCTTGAGCCGCTGCGCCACTCGCGGCGTCAGCCGCCGCCTGCACAGCCGCAGCGCCACCATTACCTCCAGTACCGCCAAACGCAAACGCATTACCTCCATTGCCACCGTTACCGCCGTTGCCTCCAAAGCGCCCATCCGCGCCGTTAGCACCGTTAGTACCAAAGCCAGACGCCGTGGTGAAGCCAGGCTGTCCGTCCGCTCCGTTCACTCCGAACGCAGAGAAGGAGGTGCCTCCTTGTCCTCCACGTCCAGGAACGCGTCCATTTCCTCCGTTTCCTCCGTTTCCTCCGTTTCCGCCCACCACGTTCTGTCCAAACGCGACGGCGCTACCGCCATTGCCTCCGCGCCCGCCGTTGCCGCCGTTACCGCCGTTGCCGCCGCGTCCGCCGTTGCCTCCCACGGCAGTGGTGACGTAGTTCTGACGCTCCGTGGTAACGATAGAATGTACAGGCGCGGCGACGCACATGGCAAGCAGATACAATGACAGAGTGAAGAGCGTATGAAAACGGAAGCTGAACATGTTAGCACGCGAAACAAAATAGAGGGTACAAGACGTAGATAGCGAGGCAAAAAAAGCAAATGATTGTTGAGCGATGAGCCTCGTAGTGTGCAGCGAGGAAACGGAACACAGCAAGCAAAACGACGCTATCGCATATATACGCGAGAGATTTGCAAAATCAAGGCGCGATCACAGCGACGCCTCTCGTCGGCGCAGCGCCGTCGCTTGTTTTTTCGGCGCGCTTTTTCAGTTGAAGAAAAAGCCATACACAAACCGAGGGAGGTGCACCCCTTCTAACACAAGCTGCCCGACTGCACTCGCTCATCCGGCAGGGTTTTTCATGCGTGCAGCACGCGTAAAAGCGTATTTATGTGCGCGAGATACGGTCGAGCGAGGCTCAATCTGCCCAATTTGTGCATGCAAACGTTCACGCGCGGCGCGAATTTGGGCGGATTGGACACGATGCGTCGCACACGTGTGCGCTTTTGGTAGAGAAGAACGGAGGTAAACGCGCTGGTACGCCCCCCTTACACACTCCTTGCCCCCGCAGCGAGCGCCACGTGCTCACTCGCGTCCACTGCGCGCGCTTTTATTGGCACCGCGCGCGACTGCGCGAGATGAGGCGCATGCTATTGAGGAAACGGCCAGTGAGCGAGAGAATGCCAAGCGTAGCGCTCCAATCGAAGCGTCAAACGTACTGATCGGCGGCCAAGTCTTCGAATCATGACGCCGCAACCGCGCAGAAAGTCGGAACGTGTAGAGCGCCAGGGGGAGAAGACTCAAATTCATTGTACACTTGTAGTAGTCTAGTCTACAAGTTGTAGACACGACTCACCACTTCTCTGTCATTCTTTGCTTGGCGCGCATCACCATGACGCTCGGCAGATGCATATGGCTGCTGGCGTCTAAAAACGCCCCAAGCTTTTCGCTCGCAGTCGTTTCGCTTTGCGAAGGGCTAACGAACTTCGTTCGTAAAGGCGCGTTCATTCGTTGTTTCTCCGTCGTGAATGATGTTGAACATGCAAATCCTGCGTGTGAAAACAAGTCTTCTCAAACCGCATCAGCCAGGCTGGCATCAGCAGAAGCACAAAACATAACATGTAGAGCATCAACGCTCGCTCCGCTCTGAATATCGCCATATCGCAGAAACGCCACACATTTCTGCGTAGTAACCGACAGAGCTGCGCATGCACTAAAATTTCTAGGGCGTTCGGCTTGCGTACGTTCAAAGTAAGTTGTGGCGAGCGCCTCTGCCGAAACATACCTCTTGAAAACAAAAGCCGCCCGCTCTTCCTTTGAGTTCTTTATCGATACTGCGTTTGCGCAATGTGATCATCATACTACACCTAACCGTTCAACACCAAATGCGAACGAACGATTAAAAATCGAACTTTCAAAAACGACCGCGTCTTGGGCGATTTCGGCTTACGTGATTA